>JAYKAV010003389.1:40685-80789 GCA_035582835.1 Phoebastria nigripes
TCATAGAATCATAGAATCATTAAGGTTGGAAAAGACCTCTAAGATCATCAAGTCCAACCGTCAACCCACCACCACCATGCCCACTAAACCATGTCTCTAGGCGCCTCATCTACACGTCTTTTAAATACTTCCAGGGATGGTGACTCCACCACTTCCCTGGGCAGCCTGTGCCAACGTTTAACCACTCTTTCATTAAAGAAATTTTTCCTAATGTCCAATCTAAACCTCCCCTCGTGCAACTTGAGGCCATTTCCTCTTGTCCTATTGCCAGTTACTTGGCAGAAGAGACCAACACCCACCTCGCTGCAACCTCCTTTCAGGTGGTTGTAGAGCTTTCCCCGGTCTGTGAACACAACTAGAGATCTCAAGCTGTCTGAACAATATGCCCATCTCATTATGTCCCAAAGAAGAGATTATTAATAACTATTAATAATATGAGTATTAATAATACTAATAATTGTCTACTTCAGTGACACAGATGCCATCTTCCTCATCCAAACTGGGAACTTGAACTCCTTCCTTCATTTCACCACAACCTTAGTGAACACTAGCTTTCCATCAGCTTGTCTCCAGGAAACTCCTAACACCCACACCAGTTTCCTAGTGGCCATAGTCAACATAAACAATAACATATTATAAACTAAGGCATGTAAAAAAAACCAGCAGCCATCTAAAACATACAAACAAAACTGTAATACATAACCAGCCCCTCAAAGGTGTTAGTTTTTGCTTTCAGCAATCTAAAGAGTAGTTTTAACCAAGAAAAACACTCCTCCAGGGACATAGGTCACATTTTTGAGCAAGCCACTCACTACCATGCATGAATTCACTTCATACAGAAAGGAACCCCGCAGTGCTYATAGATCCACGCATTCAGGTGTCTTCCCTCACCTCCTGCAGACACCTTTCAGCCCTTTCAGTGAAATCTGATGGTGTCATTTATGTGGACATGAAGGACATCTAGTGGAGTCTTGCTTGCTCCCAGCAGAATGCATAGTTTTAGCCTCTGATCCCTGTTTTTTATCCTTGCTCCTGAAAACCAGCATATGCTGCTTTTCTCTGAGGACAGGCAGAGAAGTCCAAAACCGTACAGATTTCTCTCTTCCGGTGGTCAGTACAGATGTGCAGTTCCTCTCTGGCATTCTGTACTCCCTCTGTAGAGYGTGCTGTCTTCTGCTCTTTTTCGCAGTCTCCTGCACCTATATTACCCTCCTCTCCACTCAGCTCCCAGCGCAGAGGCATTTCTCTGCTACACCAAGAAGTCTGGAATAGTCAATACCACAACCTGCTGGCTTTCTAAACTGCACAGGGTAATTGGTGAGAATATTGTGCATTTAACCTATTCTGATCCACCAGGGATTACAGCCATGTAGACTTTCACTCTCTGGACTCATCTACACTGTAACACTTCAGGAGTGTAATTCGTGGGCAAAACCCTCTTAATTTTATCCTAGCTCAACACCTTAGCACTGAGATGACGGAGGGCCTGAACTTTCCACAAAAAACAACAGAAGGCTTTTGTAGCTAGGGAATCAAACTCTCATATATGGCTAAGCACAGTTAAGTCTGCTGTGGAAAAAACCTAAAAGGCTTATTCAGATTGCCTTGTAAAAGCTTAAACATAAATATTTAATTCAGAATATTTTCTAAATTCACTTTCAAAAACTATCATTCACAGTATTTCAAAGGCTGAGGCAYAGAGGTGTTTTATCTCTAAAAGAACAAGTAAACAAATTCAAGTTTCCCCCTGTTCATTTAGCTGAATATGTCAAAGCAAGAAGTTGCTAAAAAATTAGGAAAGATGTAAATAACAACTATTCCAATACGTGGGTGTTTCTCATGGTAAAGATACAACCTGAAAAGGAGGAAGGGAATTCTTATAAATGAGATGTTTCTACTGGAGTAAAAGCAAATCGCTGTGGTTTGTGTCATAGAATTGCTGGAGTTAACATCCCCTTCCCACAGGGTTTATCTCTGGTTGCCTGAGTGTTACAGCGGGTGCCCTTCAGGGACTGGTGGGATGCGCGCGCCCCGCAGGACCTGTGTTTTCCAGACGCTGCCCCACCCAGCCCCATCTTTCCCAGCCCCAAGAGAGCAGCCAGATCCATACAAGAGAAGCACGGTGGCAATGCAAGCATGGTCAAATTGTGAGCACTTTCCCTCTCTTTTATCTTAATTAAGATCAATCCTATAGCTAGCCAAGACAGCTGAGCCCAATAAAACAAATCACAAAACCATTAGGGAATTCCTTGTCTTAGATTGCAATGAGGGGGTTCAGTGCAATGGGTATTGCAATCTTTTTTCCTCAGCCTGACCCTAATCCCTCTGTACCTCCATATAACTCAGCTTCAGATGGCCAAACTCTGCCTGTCCTTCCTCTGCTGCAGCTGATGTAACCTCATCCTCACTGACTCCACAGGGCAAGCCAAGGCTAGCACAAGGCGGATGAAATCCCCTCACATTCTTCAGCAGGAAAAGCTGAAGAATAAGTGCCACTTAAGTGCCACTTAAGTGCCACTTCTTCTCTGCAAGAGACTGCCAAAGGCTTTGGAGGCTCACACATATCAACTGGGGCAAATTCCCCCATGTGCAACACAGACACAGGAACGATCGGGCTCACTGCCGTACCCCAAAACCTGTCCCCTGTTGGCTCTGGCCTCCCCTGTTCTGCAGGTGCTGGAGAAATCCGTCCCAGCCAGCAGCTCAACATTTGCGCAGCGCTGCAGAGTGAGCCTGACACCCAAACACTCCACAAAGGAGTGACTCAGACCATGCTGAGAATAGGCGCAGTTTCCGTTCCCAGCTACAAATATTTTTAGCTGCTCTAACAGAACAACTTGTCAAGATGACCCAGGAAGTGTTTTAAGAAGAAAACGTGATAGAATTTATGGACAGAGCTACACAAAGTGGATGCCAAGACTCTAATGCAAGAAGTATCTTGTGGTGGAGCTGGGATGTATGTATGTCTCAGGTTGTATGTATGGCCCAGGCAGCATATAACCTTGAGTCCAACGCTTGCATCTACTCCACTTACCCTCTCCAGAGGATATTTCATTCACCCTGTGCCTGAAATCAGCATATTCGTAATGGGTAGGAAAGACAGAAAGGGGATATCCAGAATTCACTAAATCAACGATCAAAACACTATCAGCAACGTACTGAATTTCTAACTGTTTTTGAAACAGACTTTCTAAATTTTTTTATAATTTGTTTCATTATTTTTTTGCAGACACCAAATTCAAGATTAGTTATGCACAAATTTTCTCGCTGCCTCACATGGGAGCTGGATTCAGTCCAAACAATTCCTCAGCAGAGCTGACCAATACAATTCTGGCCGTCTGTCAGCTACTAATGCTGTCCTACTTTGCTCCCTTTCAAATTTGAGGGAAGTCCACACTTGATTTTCTTAGTAAAGGAAAAGTTCACCTATCATCTTACCTGAATGCCAACACAAGTGTTGMAAATTATTCTAAGGTGGGATTACAAACCTTTTATGATTAATCATTGTCCACYGTATTGGTGGAAACCTTAAAATTAGGCTCTCTAACATATGGAGTAATGACTCCAGGAGTTACCAAACACCTCACAGAATTCTTCCAGACTGAAATTTTTCATCAGCTTCCACAGCATCCTGACTAGGTCTATGACCTTTTTGTCACTGCCCTTACAGCTTAGCTTTCCACCGTCATTCTGGAACAAGTTCTACTGCTCAGAGCAAATGTCTCCAAGCAGCACATGCAGGACGTCACACGGGTAGTTTCCGAGTTAGCCATTATGCTGTTTTCAGCACATTGAGAGCAAAATGAAAGGGTTTAAGGTTCTTTTAAAATAATATTAAAGTAGATTTCCACCAAACACTAGAGGTGCAATGACTGCCATCTGAAGAACTGAATACAGGCATAAAATGCTCCCGGGAATTTGCACCACAGTGTCTAAATTTTCAGAGCAAGCAGCGAAGTCTGAGTTCTTTGATTTCTGATTGTTCAGGTGGAGACAAACAGAGAAGCTGGAGTGAGGATTAAGATGGTTCCGCATTTCTGAAAGTTGAACAGACCTGTGTCAGCCTCAGAACCGAGAGCTTCAGAACGCCAGGTTCACTGGTGATTTTGGGAATGCAAACCATGAAGTTGTATGTAGGTACGCAGGTGTGGTGAATTATGCCTTCAATGAGCAACCACTCTTGCATGTAAGGACTCCGATCCAGAGTAACGATTCAAAACTTAAATGAGTAAAGGGAGTAGAAGTACATAAACACCATGAACCACTCCTGTACCCACACATGTAGGAACTCCTTTTGCTTGCTAAAGATGCCCTTCTCTCTGTGCTGTGATTCCTCTAGACTATACAGTTTTGCTGCTCTCAGCTAGAGAAGTCACTAATAGCAATAATAAAAGTCACGAAGAATACATTTAACAGCAAGGTACCATATCCTGTGGAAATTATTGCTTTGTATTAATATTTATTGTTTACCAACCGTATAATAGGAAGGCTAAATGGTCTACTTGAGTCGTGTTGGGAGGATGCGTTTATACTTACAATGTTTAATAAAACATTTGCCAATAGCTATCTGAATAATATATACATATTTTTAAATTAGCCTAGGCTAGTCTATAGAGGAAAGTATCCTCTGTTATGCTGGTGTGTTTAAGCCACTTCTGTCATGCCATTACCTCTCACACAGACACCCTCATTTCAGCTTAACTAAAGCAGAACTCACTGGTTAGAATGCTCCACGGGAGGAGTTACACTAGAAAAGTGAGTGGTTTAAAATTCACACCTTGTCTTACGTTAGTACGGCTTTCCCAGGGTCCAGATCTGTAATTGTGCTTCACAGAAATTTTATAGACATGCGTGTACATACACACGCACACTCATATTGCCCTTAATTTATATAGAACAACCTGCATTATTGTCACAGAGCAGCTACACTCTGGCCAGGAAAATTTAGGTTACTACATACAAAAAAGAGTCCTAGTGTTTATCCAAAACCAAGGATCACATCTGTGCCGACTGGCAGTTAGGCAGAGCCATCTGTCATTTTGGGGTATCCTAATGGGATTTGGCATCAGAAGATGAGGTTCTGTTACCAGGTAAAGATCAAGGGACGAGAATGCCTCAAGGCTTCAATTACCCACAACTTCACATTGAGCTGCCTTCAGAAATCTGTTCTGGGAACCATATTAAGTGCAATTCGCTGATGTTTATGGTTCGCATTTGCTGTTCCTGGAAGCAGAATAGCTTGTAAAATTAGCAGCTGTAGCTCTATAGCTGGGAAAAGGGCAACAAAGTTGCAATAGTCGAATTTTGGTTTTATTTCTTGATACTTCTGACTTTGGCCAAATCCAGTTTAACAACACAACCTTCAAAATGCCCTTTATTTCCAGGTGACCATTCTGTATTTACACCCTGTATAGGGTTTATGTTATTCTCTGTGTACAGTCTGTATCCAGACCTCCAGAGACCCCTGCTTCTGAAGCCTTTTATCTTTTTAAATGCTGAGTGCCCTCTATTACCAAGAATTTTGGTAGTCATTTTATGAGCTTGGAATTAGATATTTTGTGAAATGAAACAAACAAAAAAACAAATCACCATGGAGAATGTACAGTTCTGCTGAAAAAAGGTGGATAATTCCCCACCCATTATTCAACAATAATCCAAAATGGATTATTCCAATTAGAGATGTGATTTTCTGGCTGAGGCACTACACTGACGCAGATAGCTATTTGTACAAATTAGAGCTACAAAATATCTTCCCTGCCCAGAGAAAAGCGGAAAAGTTCTCAGTAATATTAGTAATGTATAACAATTTGGAGCCAGGACAACTTGTATAAACTTGTCTAGGTGTTATGAAAAAAGCTCTTTTATGAAAGAATCCGCATTTTTGAGTCTACAGAAACTAAGACGCTATTAAAGCCAACGAAGTTTAAAAGAAAAAACAACCCCAAAACCCCCACGAGATGTCAAACCAAATATTGTTACTGACAGAAGATATCAAGTCTTCAGGCCTGAAATATTTCTAATATCTTCTATTTTAGAATAATCTGTGAATCTGTTTCAACATAGCTTTTCAACTGCCAGTATAATGAAGACAATGCTAGTAACGATGCCTTGAATTTTTTATTTGAGAACTGTTGAAGTTCCCAGCAGATGTAAAACCACTGCTCGACTTGACTGTCATGTGCTCTGAGGACAGACTACTTTTAGGTGTAATTCTCAACTGAGAAGCAAAGTCAGGACACTTGGTTATGTACTTCATCTCTGAGACATTTCTGGAACAGTTGCAGTACAGATAGACAGGGATTTATCCAGAAGTTCTCCACTCAGACCTTTGCCTAAATGCAGCTTGAAAAGGATAACAGCTAACAAGTTCTCAGCATAACCTTTCCACACATGATTTTTCCCTTGGCCACGTACTTCGTTCCTTCTTAAAACAGCTATGTTAGGCCCCCCTGCCTGCTCTCTGGCTGGCACGCTGGCTCTCCACTTCAGCCAGCCAGGCTCTCTATTGTCTGGCCTTCCCTTCTGTGACGACTGCCAAGGGATTGCTTTGAACCTCCTGCTCACAACCCTAGCTCCCAAAGCTGATTCCTTCTGATCTTGGATAGCTCAATTGGTTATTGAATAGCTATTTAGATAACTGGTCAACCATTGCCTTCGTAGAATGGTATCCCCTAATAAAATAGCTGGGAAGTCATTGTGTATGTGAAACGAGGTGGGTTGGGATGTTCTGAGGCACCCATGTTAGAAACCTAATGCCAACAGACTGCCACTTTGGTGCTTGTGATTGCTTTTCTCCCAAGCCAAGCATCACAGGACACAAAGGTTGCCTGGAAACTGGACCAAACAACAAGATGCTCGGGAGTATTTTTACAGAGTGGCATTATCACAAGAAGGATGTAATTTCCATATTATGTTAAAATATTTCAGCTTTTTTGGTATGCAACTGGAACTTTCTGTGCATGTTTTCACTAAGAAATAATTAAAAAAAGGTATTCTCTTACCAAGTTTTCAAGTAGCCAAAGGTCACAAGCAGAAAAAAAAGGTAATAAGTCGGAAAAAGTCCAGGGTGTAAACACTGGGAGAGCCTTTGGTTTTTAATTCCCCCTGTCAATTCCATACAGCTATGTTCAAAAAGAGAAAAATAAGTATAATTGTGTGAGGAGCTTCTCTCTTTTACACAGAACACTGCAGCAAATGCACATCAACAGACACAAGGTAAATTTTTATATACTGCTACTTGAACAACACATCTTGACAGCAGAAACAATGGCACTGCCTCATGCTTAGCACCGTTAGAGAGGTGTCCTGAGTGGGACTCACTGCCTCACGGCATGGTGTGACTTCTGCCCTCTCACCCTCCCCACTAGAGCAAGGCAACATTGAGAGAGCCAGCCCACACTGCAGCAGCAGAAAGGAAAAAGAATGTTTCGAAGGGGCTGCCATGAGGCCCTCGAGCTTATCTGCAGGACCAAAGCAGCCCACAGCCACTACCAAAGAGAAATGCAGGTTGTCAGCAAATACTATTTTCTGCCTTTGAACCTGCAAGAGAATGTGATGGACTCGCGAAAGTTGCAAAGAAAGAGGAGCATACATGTCCAGTGAAGCTTTTCTTCAGGGTTTAAATATTCCTTTTTCCAAACTTAAGAAAGCTGTATTGTTCATTAAATTTAATGCTCTAACTTGGTCCATTTTCAGAAGGTAAATCCTAAAAAGCTCAGTGTGGCATTTTTAAACAACTGCCACCACAAATCTCCGGAATTTTGTTTCTAACCTTGCTTTTAAGTGCTTGCATGACTAATAAAGTGTGACATTGCTGAGATTTGCTAGCATTCTTTTCTGTAACATAAGTTCTAGCTGACAAAAATATGGCTAAATTTAGATACCTGCAGCAAACAAGAACCTTCGAAACAATAGCAGGCTTAAGGATTAAACTTGGCTATGACATGTTTGTGCTCCAACATACGCAAGTTCACATAACCCCTTGTCTGCTGCCCCATTCGTAAAGTCATGGGCTGGCTACGAAAAGTAGTTTGCTGAATGCTAGCTATAAAAGCATTACTTAGTTTGATATGCTGCTTCTCCAGTGGGTTGTGCCAGTATGGCAGGTGGAGCCTGCTGGGTCCTTCAACTACAGAATTTTTTTTTTTAAGTAAGCTATTAACTAGGGAAAAAACAGACAGAAAAAGACCTCCTCTGTAGGAAACGAATTGGTGTTAAGAAACATTGCTTGAACTGCACAGAAGTCTCATACCAGGATCTCAAAACTCTAAATACGTTCAGATACTATATTGCATTTTCCCAGTTTTCTACTGTCTACGTGCTCTTTAAATGGGGCAAATCCAGCTGAATCCTTGCTTGTTTCTCCTTATACATTTCCCTGAAAAATACAAACCGCAGTTCAGTGTTAGTTCAATAACAGTCAAATTGAAGTCAATTGATGGTTTATCAGACACAAATGTAGAAGATCTACAATGGCAGTTACACCTAGAAAAGAGAAATAAGAAGGAGACTGTTTAAATCCTGTAGCTGAATTTCAAGTGTCCAATTGTGTCCTTTTTTCTTCTGTTTTCTTTTTTGCATTGTGCCAGACAGCGACCCTAGAAGCCACATGAGGATGATACCACTGCTTTCTAATACTTCTGCTGGTAGAATTAGCCACGTTATTTAAATATCAATTTACTGCAAAGAGAAGTTCTTTTTTAAAAAAAAAAAATCAAAGTACTATTCGAAATTGAATTTTCAAGCCATTAACTTTACTAGGCTAGTCCTGCTGGCATATTGAATGTCTGCTAGGTATTCTCATAACAAGGTGATTTTCCTAGCTCAAACTTTGCATTAAAGCACACTAAGAAAAACAGTCAGCTCATGCAACAGCAGAAACTAAAATAAGAAGCCCAAATAATACAGCTGCTGTGGAAGAGCCTTCTTCTTTCTCCTCACAGTAAAATTGAACTTTTATTTTCTGAAAAAAGCCACCCAAAAGATGCTAGGACCTCTGTGTAGTAACAGAAATCTACAACACGCATGAAAACTTACATATTATGTTTCCTATTTATTTTCTTTGCAACTGTGTACTTAGTCCTGGAGAGAACACTTCCTGCTCTAAGTACATATTTTGAATTCACTGTCAGATTTAAAAACAAACAAATGAAATACCCAAATACAACAGTGCATCTAGAAGCATTTGTAGCCTCTTGTCCTGGAAAAAGCCAGAGCTGCAGCTCTGTGGGAAATTCCTGGCAAGTCTGATGGCTTTGTGTTCCCCGTAGACTGTTCTGATCGTGGCAGAAATGAACACAACTTGCTATCTCTAAAGTTTGCAGAAAAATCCCATGGAATACCCAGCATTACTGACAGAACAGTTACCCTGTGCCAGATGCAAAAGCTTCAGACTGCTCAGGCCGTTCATCTACATTGCACCATGCCAAGCACCTCTTCGTTGCCTGTGTCTCACCATTTTACACAATTTTGTTGACCTTTAAGATCTTTAAATCAAACAAAACCTAGTCTAAATATCCAGAGCAAAGTCACAGGTTTAAATATTCTCTGTCAGTTTTCACTTCATCTCTCATATTCAATTTACCAGGAATGATGTCTTCCGTACGCACCAAAGTCAGTTCCTCCACCCTGTCAGAGGAGGAGTGACCCAGAGAGCTGATTAACCCAGTAAGTAGCTTCCCTTTCAAAACATTTTTCACTTGACAAATCATAAGCAAAACCCGCAACTACTTCACTTCTATTGTTAGCAGAGCAGGACAAAGCAAAAAAAAAAACCAAACCAACATCAAAAAGACCCCAGTACTCTAAATCTATGCACACTCTGAGCACCTTAGTAACTACCAAAAAAATCATCACTTTGGGGAAGTATTTTACTAGTGAAAACCATGACTTTCCTTATAATCGACATCCTGTTCTCATTTTTCTTCTGAAGCTGTAGGACCTGTGACACTATTTCTATATTTAATTGAGACATCTCTGGAAGTTTCAGAAATCAGCAATACTTTAAGAGGGGGAAAAAAAAAAAGAAAGCAGTGAGCTCTGGTTGCCCCCCCGCCCCATCTTCTTGCTCCTCCAGGGAATGAAAATGAGGAGTCAGGCGGATTCTGCCAGTCGCGGTCCCTATGGAAGAAGACAGAACACAAGCTGCTGGTTTTCGTCTGTCACCCACCAATGAGTCCCCCAGTACTCAGTGCTTTGATGACCTCCCACGCAGTTTTCCTGTAGCAGGATAACTGCAAAATGAACACTACTGTCGCATTAGGTGCCATTAGCAAAAACCTTCTAACAGCAGTGGCAGACAAAGGCAGATGATGCTTCTTTTCCTCTGTATTGGGGCAACATGCAGTCATCCCAAAAGGGATTAGCAGAGGCCATGTCAGGCTGGAGATGCCAAGTGGGAGTTTGGCCCCAGGCAATACATGCTGCCATCCAGGCTCTGGCTGTTCTAATGGCCCAAGAGCTGAGATTAACTCGTCTCCCGCTCAGCTCCCCCTTAGTAACACAGCATATGGACACAAAGCAAGACACCTACTGCATAATCAGGCCTCTCAAAAGTGCTAGCAGAGTTCTCAGCAGTTCCTGTGATACCCAGTGTCATCAGAGACTTATGGCAGTGTCGTGCCTGGAGCTTGAATACCAGTAAAATTCATCCTACTGCCTCTAGGAAAAAATGCCAGAGGTCAGGAAAGGACAGTGAAAACAGGCAAACCACACAGGAAGGTACATTGTCCTCTAATGCAGAGGAAGAGCAGAGATATACCAAAGAAAGGCAGGGCTAAAAATATCAAGAAGAGGGCAGAGGTGCTCACGCAGTGCAGGCATACTGGGGCCACAGAAATGCATTTGCAGCTAGTTCTAACCCGCACTGATTGAAAGACACGTACTTGTGTGGAGAGAGTTGAAAAAGATGTTTTATTTCCCACCTCTCTGTACTTTTTTCCCCCAGTTTTGTCCCTAGCAAAAAAAAAAAAACAACTTGAAAAAAGGGACAGAGAACAGGGAAAGAGAACAAGAAGAGTGTGGGGGGAAAGGTCTTAGAAAACCCATAGTTTTTCACTGAGATTTTTAAAGTTTAGGGACATAGTTTTGAAAACAGAATATTGGGTTTGCTTTGTTTTTAATTGAAAAAACCTCAGCCAGCCCTACTCTTAATTAACTTGCAGATAAAGAGATTGTTAAACTACCGACATGCACAAGGCAGAATAACATAGTGTCATCAAAAAGAGAACAAAAACACGACTGGAGAGAATTAACTGTACAGCTCCATCCTCCATGGCCACAACAAAGCAGAAACACCTAAACCATCCGTTTAATAAGCGATGAGAACTGCAAAGCTGCAACATCCTCTTATAGGGACTGGGACCAAAATGCAAAGCTGTAGACTCACAGTCAGGGTTTCAAGCCACCCACGCTAAAATTAGTTTTGGAGCAACTGGGAGTGCAACAAAGACAAGTCAATTCACAAACTAACAAAAACAACAAAAAAAAATGATATTTATTAAAAAAAAACCAACCAGCCCAACCCTTCTAGGACCACTAAACTCAAGCAGTTTAGAGTATGCACCTCAACAATAGGGAAAGTAGCTGACTGAATCCAGCTCTTGGACACTGGGCTCTGTTTAAGAATAGATTAATTCATGATTTATTTAAATCAATCTAAGTTCAGATTACCTCTGAAAGAGGTGGATCTGCTCTCCTTCTGCTCATCTGTGTTTTCTTGGTTGTTCCCTTGAAAAGGCTGCTCAGTAGTGTGACTCAGGACCTGAACTCGTTGAAATCTTTCTTTTTTCTTTATGGCTTAAATTTCACTCAGATCAGCTTCTCACGAATATTAGGATATGGAAGGGAGGTGAAAGAGGAAGGCAGGAGGGCTGAACTCTTCCTCTTAGTGGCAAAAGAAATGTAGAGCGCCTTACATCAATGGTGAAAGGGCACCCCACTTTGGATAAGTGCTTATTGTAGGAAATATTATGTGTGGTGCACATATCGGCCATATCCACAGCAATGGTGGAAAGCGCCCCTTAGATGTTATTTTGGATTGTTACTCATTTGTAAAGTAAAAATGTATTTATAAGAACTTATTGGTACTTGTTACCAGGTCCTTCACACACCCTCCTTTTTGTTTCATTTTGCTTATAGAGGCAAGGCCTTCCCAGATGTACAAAGGCACTTCTGACATTGGGGGGTTCCCTCTGTTCGTCTTCGGAAGCATCAGTGACTTGAGTACATTCCTGTGAAGGCTGGTTTCAGGGACCTAGTATTTTCTTGACCGGTTGACCCTGTGAGTGAGGAAGGGTTACAAACTCATCTCTGTGCAATTTGAATATACTAGCAAAATGCTCATTCTAACTGGAAAAAAAGATGCTTTTCACCTTTTATCTTTCATTTTCATTGATGACATTCATGCTATAGTTCAGAAGACCACCCTTCAGCTTGTTCTTGGCTGAGACATAGTGCTTTTAATTTATAAATTATGTCTTCTTAGGAAAAGAAAAAAACACTCGGTTCTGCCAGTCATATTGTCCTTGTTTTTTAATTACCACCACCAAAGAGAAAAGGCTTTAATGCCTAGAAGAAATGTGCACATATTTTCTACCACAAAGAAATTCATCAATGTTTAGCACAATGGCATGTAATTAATAGTTGTACTTTAAAATTCAAGCTAGGCTCATTGTAGTTGTTTGCCAAGAGATATACACTAGCACTGCCATACAGAATGTATTTTTCCTATTGTTTCTGTTTTTCAGTAGGTAGCAAGACTGTGAATACTAACCAATGCGGCAACAGCACAGCATTACCAGAACAAACGGCTGTAGCAGTCCCTTCCACTATGAAGGTTCACTTTACACAACAGTTACAGGTGAAAAATGAATGAAACAATTGTCTTAAGGCCCCCCACCTGCTTCACTGCATAACTGCCAGCTGCTTTCTTTTTTTTGCCTTCCCCTCCTCCCCCCTTTTTTTTTAAATTAGAACATAAGGATGCTTTACAACTGCACTGAACAAACCCTTTCTCAGGTGCTGCTCCCAGGTCTGACCCCTTGTTTTCAAACAGTTGATCGTTGTCCTGGTAAAATGCTGTGGGATAAAATTTTCCAACTAAGTGCCTAGTGTTCACTGGCAGAGAAATGAGGCTGGTTAACTGAAAGGTGTTGCGCATACACGGTTCACCTGAAGGGCTCCAAGACACAAGGTGTGGTGGTTTTAGCTGACACTAGTGTCCCCTGCTGTGTCCCTCTTCCCCTTTCCCTACCCTAGATCACTGTCCTATTGCAAGAGCAGCTGAAAGCCCATAAGATTACTCCAGTCTAAATCTTCCAGTTATACAAACTTTTCCTTTAATGGCAATGATGGGTGCCAAAATTCATCTCAGCCTTGTCTCCCCCTCACTTCTGCCTGCCTGCTTGTTCCCACCCTAGTGCTACAGATCTCTACTCTCTTATTTTTGTCAGTACAGCTGTGTGTGGAAACTGAATATCTGAAACTATCTGGGTTAAGGGCGGGGAAGCTTTTGATTTTCATTTAAACCAAAGGGTGGGATCTTGCTAAGAAGTCAAGCGTGAGCAGGGATGACTGGGGCACAGGCAAACGTTTCACTGTGCCACCTGGCATAACAGGAGCGGCACCTTCGAGCAGAGGCAGCAGTGGTGGTTTGGCAGTGATGGCCTCAACCGCTGCAGTCACATCTGCTAGGTCTCATCTGCCACTATGCTGACTTCCAAGCAAATGGCACAGGTAAGGTCTGCTGGAAATCAGGCCTCTTATTTACAGTCTAGTTTGCCAGCCTTAATAATGCACAGAGAAAAGCTCTGAGGCGAGTTTTGTTGGCATTGACTGGCAGTGATGCTCTCCCCAAGCTGTGCTTGTTTCTTTCTCCTTCTGACGCCACCATGATGGCAAGCTGACCCATGCTGAAAGCTGGGAGGAGAATCCTTGTCTGCAACAAACAGACATGGAGGAGAAAACAGCTTACTAAACGTGATACCATATCTGAGGAGTTCAGATGCAGCAAGTTCATTTTTCATGCTGTCACATTCACAAAACCCTATCCATGTGTTTACGCAACACATTTACCTGTGCATCCTTGTGCCCGTTCACTCATCCAGTTGTGCTTTGGAGATGAAGTGGAGGTTTGAGTCAGGAGCTTCCTAAAGCCTCTGAGGTGACAAATCCCAGACATCGTATACAACTGGATTTTTCAGTACTGCTGCTTGCATGAACTGCTTTAGACCAGTATAACTTGTAACAGACTAATGGCATTTGCCTGAAATACCATCTGCCAGGAGCTGCTGTTAGTCCTGCAGGGAAAGTGTGAAGTAGGTTTTGCTGACTCACTGGCAGAGCTGACTTGCTACCCCACACGGATACAAATGAAGTTGGAGCAGCCTTCAAGCTACAAACCGCAAACCTAGGTTTAAGGACAGGTATGGGTGGGGAATGGCACAAATCATTGGTGTAGCTAAGCCTAAAAACAAAGCTTATTGTTATTTTGAGAATATTGTTAATTCATAAATCAAACTTCAGAAATATGGCTTTGATCTTTATATGTGTGTAGCTCAAAATCAAATTGGGATCTCCAGCTGCCTACCAATCTGCTAGTTCAGGAAGCAGAAAAAATGGAATCAATTATTTGTTACCCTGTTTTCTCCCACCTGTAGAGTTTTGCCTTACATTTGCTTGCAACTTCTGCAGAGCAGGGGCATTATTTTCCACCTCTGCAGCTGTATAGCACCAAAGAACCTCAGCTGCGCACTGCAACCCAGGGGCAACTGCCATACAAACAAGAACGTTACTAGTCCCAAKGTACTGGCCGGTATGAACATAAGCCACAAAAACTTTTGTTGCCATCCGACACTTAAAGATCCTGACTGCCCACAGAAGGTGGGTTCCCACTCTGTGCTGAGGTATTGCTCCTGTTCTCCAGAGCGGCCAGCCCTCAGCCACTGGTTTTCTTCAGAAATATGACCCATCTAACGGTCAGCCTCCATCTCTGTTTGCAGTCAGGTGAAAAACAGGGCTCCCCAAAGAGATGGGGAGCGCAGAATGGAGAAACAGAGATGGAGAAAGTATTTTCAACCTATGCAGCAATTTCCACAGCAGTACAAATATGACCAGGTAGATAGATAAAAATGACACTAAAAAACCTTCCATCAGGACCATTCCTCTCCTCCCTGTAACAGCATCCTCCCAGGTGACAGTCACAGAAAGGACCACTTAGATGCAACTTCTCTTTGTAAATCCCCAAACCAAGTTAGACAGTAAACTACTGAAAACAAGTAGTGCTTAAAATAATCTTTCACTCTTTCACTCAGTGATGATTGTTTGCTTTTTGTATTCAGACCTGATACTAGTTTTTAAAATAGGTAAGGCAAGTTCCAAGCTATGGAGTTTGTAATCCAGAGCTTATTAGCCTGAAGAATAAAGTTTAAAGTGGAGCAGTACTGGTTTTCTTTTTTGTAAATTACTTACACCCTGATTATCTGACATTTTCATCTATGTAAAAAAGTGGAAAGTTTGGCTGTTAGTCTTAAATATTGGGAAATCTATCCAAAAGCACCTTGTCAAGCTGGTCAGAGCTGTCAGCTGTCAGTCTTGTTGAGGAACAATTCAGAGATTCTGTAGAGATGCATATGTTGTACACATATCTATAAATAAAAACTTCTATTTATTACATTTGTGGTGAGCTAGAGTTAGATATGCACCTACATACATCCAAGGCTATAAATAAAAATTAGCATCTTGCTCATAGAGTTGAGCTGGACTTAGATATGTTAACTGACTGTCTCTGTTTTTACAAATACATACGTATTGTTAGTATATATATAGCTATATCTAGTACACCAAGTTTCTAAGAAGATACCCAATGCTATGGCCCTCAGAGCTCAGGTTAGGGTCGCCTGCAAGGAATTTCATCTCCCTACGGCCCCTTTCTAAGGGGAAATAAGAAAGGAAGGAAGGAGGACACCAGAGTAGAGAAGGTTCTTGCCAAACCCAGATATGAAAGACACAATTCTCCCCAAAATATTTGCCATAACAGACTTCCACCTAGAATGAGAGGGAGGAATAACTGTGACCAGTCTTGATGGATAAGACATTACTATAGCACAAGGTTCTGCTGAGCAGTGACTGAGCCAAACTGAGAAAAAACACAAGGCCAAGCTGTGCATGCAGTTAAGTGCAAAAGGATATGTGGATGGAGGCCTGCAAAAGGAGGCTGCAGCAGTCCTCCGTCATATGACTGAGATCACAGATGCCACATCAAGTGGTGGTAAAGAAGGCAGAGGAAAAGTAGAACACGATTCTTAGCTAGTATTAGCTACTCTCCCTAGTTAATCTCCAGCAGGTAACATACATCCCTCTACTGTTATGTACACTTACTCAGATTGTGCATGTCATTTCAAGTTGCTTGATCAATGCAGCTCAAATTCCCACTGTAATCCTCAAATAGGCAAAAAATCTTACACACAGGCCCTCAGCCATGAGTCAGTCTCACCTATAAGAGAGACGTGAGCCACAGTTCTAGAACAGAGATTACTACAGCCTAATGTACACCTAGGCATACCATGTGCATATCTACATAATAGATATCGATAGATAATAGATAAATCAGAGAATAGACAGGCATAAATATAAACAAATATAGCTCAGATAATAGATAGGTATAATTAGATAATAGGCACTAATAGATAATAGTTTTAATGGGAGAGATGGGTAGGGGAAGATCAAGCATATCTTTTCTCTGAGCTGAATCTCTAGTATCTCCTTCATTTCTTCACATTAGTCTTCAGCCATAAAGACAAAATTTAAGTCTTTCAGTTACATTACTGGATACTTCGCCTGGGAGACAAATGTTTGCTTTGGTGCCAGTTATTTTCTGTCTATCTCTAACACCAAGAGGACAGAGTGGACCCTGCTCTTAAACATCAGGATTACAGAGTTTCAGAAGGAGTTTTATGTTAATATCTCTATTTTATTTCATAGGAGATGAAATAAATAATTGTTAGCTTGTGCTGTGGCCATCAGGAGGCTCCAAACCATTAACCAAGAGTTATGGCAGATGTTGCCCTGTGGAAGTTGCAGGAACTCAACATCTGCAGAAATTCAACCCTTAGATTTTAAGKTATTGCTTTGTACAACTTTAGGTAGTCTTGAAAATGTTTCTCATGAGACTGGACAGAGCTAGTGTGGCTTTTTAAGTTTATTTACTCCATCTTACAACTATCTTCAATAAAATATATTCATTCAGCTGGAACTACGTATTCACTCAGTCGTCGTTTGCTTGCTAATAAACCATGCACTATGGGGATTTTCACCAGCTCATGATCTGTAATTAAGTAAGTATGCAAAGTATTTATCTCTAATCTTGTTAAACTGATAGCTTTGGCTCTGTTTGTTCAGGATACTGCTTTTAGAAAAGTCCTTAAGGAAATCTGTCTTGTACATACAGCACCATGAAAGAGCAACACATTACCACAATCTGAACACAATGCTTATGCATTGTGCATTCTGGAACATAGCACAGCCAAGCCAGAATCACAGATGGTGTTTTACATGACAGCAGTGATGACTATTGGCCCTTGAGTCATTTGGAAAAAAAATCCCAACCAAACCCTCAACATCTACCATGATCAGGTCATACTGGTGGAGAGGAGAGAGAAAGAGCAGCTTCACTGGTTTATAAACATCTGATTTACACCCTAATAGGTAATTATGCCACAGCTGGTAGGGAAAGTTTCAAAGAGCAGTTAAAGTAAATTAAGTATCAAAATAAAGAATGAACTTAATCCAGCCAACATGGCCTTCTCAGTGCTCTGCATCATGCTATTTTGATATGAGAAGGTCCAGAGCAAAGAAATTATTTTGGCAGCTTTTAGGGCCAAAGTCAGTCCTACAATTCCTTCTTTGAGCATTTGCAGCTACAGAAACTATGGTAGCTTTCAGTTTGTTGTGCCATGTGTTTGTCAGAACAGGTCTTTTATTTGATAAAGGCAAGCCAGAAGCAAATTTAGCATGACTCTCCAACACCAAAACTAGGCCTTGAGTAAAATTCATAGACTGGATAAAGAGCATCTACTTAATGAAACAGGCATCTTCACAGAATTACCCAAATTCAAAGCTCCTGGCTCAGGAGTGGCCAGAGCACATTTTGCTTTTGACTTGCTAAATATCTCAGGTTTGGAAATTTATCAAGCTCAAACTAATAATTGMTTTGGGGAAGCATTAGATTTCAGGCCACCGTATCCTGTGTGCTGCTCTCAAACCACGTGTAGTAAATATATCCAGAGTGTCAGGCACTCTGGTGCACTGGTGCATCCAAACCTAAAGCCAAGTCCCTGCAAGAACACCCTGGACACACCCTTAYTTGTACAGGTGAGGCAAAATCCCGTATCCATGTTAAAAAGCCCAAAGTGAGTACTTTTCTACCTACTTGCCAGAGATTTACCCAATTTATCTAAAGTAGCTGCTTAGAAAAAAGGACTCCATGTGATTGATTAACATAGCATAGCATAGCAGAGAGGTCTGTATCCATCCTTGCCTCTGCCTGTGAATGCCCCCGGAAGAAATCCCCTAGGTTAAACTTCATAGAATGCAAATGAGAAAGAATGGTGTTTCTAAGGAGTCCTTATGCCTGACACTTAGGAAAAACATCTACAATGCAAAACATGTCATACTGCTAGTGAGAATTGCAGGAGGAGAGGGAACATTTTCTAAGACATCTGCAGGGAATATTTTACGAATTGAAGTGTGTTTTCTCTTAGGGGACTGTTTCATCACTTCACTTGATTATCCATGATGTTTTAGCAACCATGTTTTTAAAGGTTTTTCATAAGAATGAAGTTTTGAATCAAGAGGCTATGAGATCCCAAAGGGGAAGAGTGTTTTACTTAGGTAGCCAGCCATGACATTGGGGGATTTCAAATGGAAGTGGGGAAAATAAAGGAATCTACGCAAAAATTAAACAGTCTGAAAAAAGAAAATGGAAAAAAAATGCCGATACAAATTGGTCATTTGTTGAATTGCAAAGTGTTCTGAGGAACTTAAACTAAACAAAATAAAAAAGCAGAAAGGGTCATTAAAATAATTCCTGTAATACTCCCATTCAGATCACACTGTCCATTGCTGCAGTGCAACCCAGTGGAACTGGACTAAACCCACCAGAAATAGCTCCATTTCTCTGCAGGTACTACTCTCAAGTAAATAGTTAAGCCAAAACTGGAGGCCTGAAACTACTCACTTCCTGATCAGACTTTAAAACTTGTCATTGCCACACTAGCACTGGTTTTCTAAAATCTGTTGATTTTGTTACGCTTGCTTGCAAAGGTGCAAGACCAGGGTAATGCCAAGTAAACAGAAGTACAGTAGTTCAAAATAGAGAGGTTGCTGATCATTTAAAATTTCCTTTCATCTCTCCAGCTTTTTCACCATAGCTGCTGAAAGCAGTTCTAACACAGACAAAGGTCCAGGCATTTTAGTCACCGTGCTCTGCAGGTCTCCATGAGGCCTAGCCAGCCACAACCAAATCCTTGTTAACAGCCTCACTCTCACATTTACCCCATGAGTAGGAAGAGAAGTTGCACTGCCTGGATGTATTAGCAGAAATACTAGACAGCAGCTGGAAACATATTGTCCAAAAAAAGTGTATGATGTTGGGTGGATTACTCCTCACATTGCTTCCAAGTGTCTTTCAATGACAGCTCGAGAGAAAACACCAAAAAACTGCAGTCTGACATGGTTTCTTGATATATGTTGTGGAATTGAGAGAAGGTTCAGGTCATTTCATGAGATGGGTGGGAACCCGTCCAAACCAGCAAAACTGCAGGGCAGGAAGGTTCCTGAAAAGAGCTGCCTTTTCATCACCCTCACGATACAGTCATGTGGCTACTGGCCAAAGGCACAGGCCCCCTTCTCCCAAGACCAGAAGTACCCCGTTCCCTTACTGCCTAGTCTGCCTTTAACTCCCACTGTTGTTTCCTTACCGATCAGACCTGTTTAGGTTTGCAGGAGAGAAACAATCTAAACCCAAGTGCTTCCTAACATTAACCCAGCTTTCCCAACCTACTGAAAACCCCATTGTGCCCCGGTGAAGGGTTGGAGAGCCTGGCTGCTACGTTCTGCCTGCTGCCGTCCTCAGTTGGAATGAAAATCGAACTGTTTCTGCTGACTCCCACTCCTAACCATTTGTAACAGACAGAATGAGAGCAAAAAAGGGATTCCACTGAGCAAAGAAACCAGGAGGGCACAGGCGTGGGCAAAGCAGCCGAGGAACAGAAGGCAGCATTTGTTTTGACTGATGCAACCTGACAAAAGCCAAATAACGTGTCCGTTTGCACAGCCGCATATTGCTGTAGATGTGGCATAGACCACGCAAATGATATTTAATGTAACAAATTGGTAATACATAAAGGCGGGTGTTTTCCACTTTCACACATAAAAATTTAATAGATTTCTATTTCAAAGAGATTCACACCATCCTTTTAGGCAAACCCCTTTTTTAGAATTAAACATATGATGGGTTTTATTGTGCAAAGTAGCGCGTGTTCATGTGGGACCAAGCCGTGAACAGTGACAACACCAGTTGTTCTACTTCAGAAAGTCTAGTTGGTTGAAACCTGGGTTAGTAAACCACAAAACTTAAAGAAACACCTGTCTGCAGCTGGTTTAAGTTCCCAGAAATGTGCACTKCATGGTCAGAGGAGGGATGCTCAGGGAGAACTAAGCAGCTCCAGTGTTAGCCTTCACTGCTTTTGTTCCCCTGGGAAATGCAAATCACCATCTGGTTACTTTTTTGATGAAGGAAGGGTTAAAAACCAGGTGTAACTGGAAAGAAGATTTCAGCTTCACTGAAAAGACACAGAAAAAAAATAAAAGAAAAAAAAAAGCATAAACCTAGCTGCACAAAGCCATCTGGGATTCTCATTACATATGGGCCTGAATTTGAATTGCACCTAACCAAACGGTGCTGGGGCAACAGTTAAACTGGGCTGCCTGTGCAAGAAGACTCTCAGTACYAAACACAGCCAAGACTAGGTTCTGATCTAGGTCTTGCCACAAGGATTCAAATTCACTGAGTATTAAAGCAGAGGAATGCTAGAACCTCTTAAATAGGCACTTGGTTTCTCCTCCCCCTTAGCAAGGACTGTCAGACCTTACCTTCCTGCTTAACAGAAGAAGTGAATAATTACTTTTCAAATTTATAGCAAGGTGTTGATTGAAAATATATAATTTTGTAATTTATGATGTGACAAACTTACATTATGATATTACAAGACTCAATTTGCTATTATTTTTCAATAGAAAAATGTTTTGATTGAGCAAATCCATTTCCTTAAACTTCAAAACAGGACAGTTGAAATAGCGATTTCCAAAGAACAGCAGAAGCATAAAATATCCTCTGGCAGCTTATCTGCAGGGTTTAATGCATGGAATGCTAGAGCGCTACCAGGGTGGGCTGTTTTCCATGCACAGTATGCCGTATTGTAACACCAACAAAATGAGTGCCACTGGTCCTAATTACTTTAGGACCTAATTGCTGTAACACTTTTGAACCCAAGGCAAAAGTGTTTTGCTGTGTTTTATTGCTTTTTTTTTAATAACAATAAAAAATAATAAAAAAAMCCCACCCCACACACCCCAACACTGCTTAGGGAGTGGGGTGGTTTTTCTACCAAAAAGCTGTGCTGTGCTAATCCACCAGCAAAACTGTGGAAAGCAGAGACAACTAACTTTTCAATCACCTTAAGCACTGGTCCTCCTCCCCAGAGAAGGCAGAGCACACTGTGGCATTTCTCAGTTATTTCTCTATAAGAAGMGGCATAAGATTTGCATCATACACAAATTCAAAGTGGAGGATCCCCAGCCCCTGCCCACCTGTCCCTGCTGTTTCTTCCCATTCACATCATGTTGTCGGAGCACGATTACAACCTCCAGGTCCTATAACATCCTGGGAATAAATGTAGGCTACTTTGCTATACGACATTAAGTCTTTGGTCTAAGACAATAAAGGAGACAGTCCTGAAAAGGTACATCGGGGTGTGGCCAGCCATTGGGCCAGCCCTGTACAGAAGGGATCACCCTGCAGTGCCAATCTCCACAACAGAGTTTTATCTACACTAAAGCCAACGTATTCTTTCAAATCACTCATTACAACTAATGTGTCCCATGAAGTCCCAATGAATCCACTCTGCCACTGAAATGTACATTTCTAAAATACAGAGGATGTTTTCTAACATAATTTTCCTTTTCTTTGTTTAAACTGAAAATGTAAAGAACTCTAGCTGCAAGACAGTACAATGGTAAGTGCTTTTAGGTTAAAAAATTACCATGTTCTACATTCCTCTCACATGAAGAGGACAGCATCAATGACTTTTGCAATGTGCAAAAATGTACAAACAGACTATATTCTCCTGGGCTGAGGCTTTGTACATATAGTCACCTAGACATACAAGCCAGTTTTGAGATGTCTGCCTCAAAATGTATTCCAACTGACTTCCAGTTCCTCTGCTATGTTGACATTTTCCTGTGACAGGTCTTTTTTGCACAGAGTAGTTAGCTTTGCTTGGAAAAATTAAATTATTAGCTTGTGTACAACTTGCTTAGATTATATGATATCCATCCTGTCAAAAATGTATCTTAATTAGTTAAGACAACAGGCATTTTCCAGAATTGGCCTGTCAGATAACATATCCTAGCATAAGAGAATCTTAAGGGTGATTTCACTTACAGAGCTTTAGTAAGACTATATTTCTTCACCTCCTACATGCAAGTCTTTTCTTTACCTTCTTGAGGGCTGATACAGCTTATCTTCAGGTCACTGAATATCATGAGACATCATTCTTAGAGCTTTAGTAATTTTTATTGTTTAAATATTTAAACAACAAAATCTCTGGGGATGTGGAATTGCAGTAGAATATCTACCAGAAATTTAAGGTGGAATACATGACAGAGATGTTTTAATTGTTCTTCTTTGGTGTTCCCTGTTCCCTGCCTTCCCAGAAAACCATTATTCACTGAGATAAATCAGAATAAAGTTAAATTTAAACATACTATTATGATAAAATAGAGGGATCACAGTTAGTACAAAAGTTTATGCTTTCTAGCACCACAAGAGAGAAAAAAGAATCAAGCCTACCTTACAAAAACAACCAACCAAAACTGTTCAAACTGATCAGGGACCATAAACCCTGCAATACCTTTATTGTGCTGATATGGCCCTCAGTACAGGTCACAGAGAGGATGGTGGTAACGTGCCCTCCTGCTTAAGTTTCTTTCTTTGAAATTAACCTCAATGCCAGGTTTGTTGGCTTTACAGTAGTTGCTTTAGGGACAGTCAGAAATTATTGATGTAGTGTTCACTGTATTATGTTTACTTAGCAATGAAGGACATATTTAAGTCTGGTTTAAGGTTGCGAGCCATGTACTTTTGCAGCTGAACTCTTGAGCTGCTACGCCAACAGCAAAACACACCTGGACCCGGTACCCACTTACACAAATACACAACAAAGAAATGTAATCCTCTGAAATCCAAAATGGTGCAATTTGGGMGTGGGGGCTGGGTGGGTGGGTGTTTCTTCTGACTAGGGGAAAGGAACCACACAAGCTGGACAGTAGACACCCCGTTAAGAGCATTTCCTGGGAGTAAACTAATGCAAACTAGCTATAACTCCAAAATAATGAGCTTTAGTATCAAGCACTTCTAATCTGTATGCTAACCGCACGTTTTTTGTCCACTCAACTCACACGAACTGCAGGTGTTGTAGTGCTAATAACACATTTGCTGTTCCTATTCCCTCTGTGCAGTAAATTGCTGACCATTACTTATTCTGCAGGTCTTTTAAAAGCAGGAGACAAAACATACATGCGAAATGTTTGAAAACAATGCAAACAAGGATTGAACTGTGGTGAAAGGCTGCTACTTGCAAACACTTTCCTGGACTGACTGAACTCGTCTTGGGTTCTAGATGTGCGGGACACAGTCCCATGTGCAAGCAGTGCCAAGGAGATACGACCAGCAGCAACCATCTGAATATTTGACTTCTACCACGAATGAAGCATTACACATGAATGAATGTGTCCTTCCTGTTCAGGACACAAATCTTAACTTTTTACCTTCATACAGCATGACATTCAATGCCAGTGCCCTGGCTTTGAATGCTGCCTGAATATCCTCCAAAGGCATCTGGAAAGCACTGGACTAAAGCTTATGAGAGAGGGAGCAGAGACATAATTTTAAAAGACATAGTTTAAAAGAGGTTTTAGAGCTTGAGAGCCAACTTTTGCATGAAAACAGCCATCACATTTCAGGTAAGAAAGAACTGCTTCTTGGAGTGGAGTTGTACAGAGCAGAGCTGCGCTCGAGGAATCTTACATTCACCATGGGACATGCAGGCAGGCTGTTGTGAGACTGCCAGGAGATGGTTCTGAGAGGGCAGTAATGCCACTGTTCACTAGCGGTTGGAAGTGAATGTGCTTGTGTTTGACAGCTAGGAAAAACACTGTTAAGATGAAAACTTGGGAGGTGAAGGTGAATACAAAGGAGGGAGGAGAAGAAAAGAACTGTAGGGTAATCATAGAAATAGACATGAGGAATTATTTGAGCCTAAACTGCAAAACCTGGGAGACCATTTAACGCCAGCTATAGCTGACTACATGAGCTCATTAGCCTCCACAAAGCTCATATAGCCAAGGAAATAATAGAAATATTTCAGGATTTTAGGTGTCACCAATTTGATTTTGATATTCAAAATTGCCTAGCCAAACCTTCCCCTCTCCTACATGCACACATATAGAGGCAACTTCAAGCTGTATCACATTTGACGGGAGTCATCTTGGTCTGTTGGTGTCAGAACAGGGACTACATAGACAGGAGCTAAAATCAACACTCATAACAACAGCAGAGCACCCATGGAGACTTTGAAACCATCCGTAGCCTATGGACAAGCCTGCCTTACCCTTGACAAGACATCAGGGTAGAGAGAGCCTGTTTCTCATGTTTCTCCTACATCCCTTCCTTTTGCTCTGTAAAGGACTGAAGGTTTGGTGCTTACTAAGTATAGAGCAAGTATTCTCCATAACCTCTCCCACTACTAACTGCCTGACTTTTATTTTACCAATCTTGTTTGGCAGTAAACCTAGAAGTCTGAGGGATTTATTATCCACAGATTTCTAGGAGCCATGAGGAATGCAGGAATACGTTCTGTCATTCCTTGTCCTGAAGCCCCCTCCCATTGCTGAATGACAGGTCCTTCTAAGTACATCGCTGTAGGGAACTCCACAGAGATAACACTAAGTATAATAATATATCTGGATGGGTAATGATACAACTGTTGCTATTTACTGTTGCAGTAATTTTTCTTTTCTTTGAGTTGTTATTTTTTATTCTCTTTCCTTGGGAAACAGAGAGAGGTTGTTAAAAATTCTTGAGCACAGTCATACAGTAACTGTAATGATAACAGACCACAAAATTCAAGCATTCACATCAGAAAATACCACAGTATACTCTGGAGGGGGAAACAGTCTATTTTTTCCTCAAGAAAATATTTTCTATAATAAATATATCTGGACAGTTTACAAAGTCCTCAGAGGCTAACCAGTTAGCTGTAACAAGTTCTATACCTGACACATTTTTCTTCAGGGTAACTTGCTTCATTCAGAGTTTTAATGCTTAAATAAACTGCTGCCCAAATCAATAATCTACGAAATCATTCACTCTGGGAAAGTCCTTCAATCCTTCCCCCCTGTTTTAAGTCAATTTATATGCTATGCTACAGCTACCTCCAGCTGCATTTCATTACCTTCCCACTCCATCTTGTAGCAGCCACTCTGTAGTTTTGGCTACTATTTTCTCAACAAGGAGGTCCACAATATTTTATTTTGTGCCAACTTGTCTCAGACAGCTGAGAAGCCCTTCTGTCTTGTCTCAGGGTTTTAGATCACTGCTGTATTCCAGCAGAGATGGTGAAATCTGAGGCCAAACAGCTGGAACATATCCGCTAGTCTTTGCCTAGAGACAGTAACTGAAGAGGTATCATTGCTGTTGGCTTTGATAATCTTAGATAAAGCAGGTGTGGGAGGAAACAAACTTAGGCTGTATTGATCTGATCCTATTTTATTTCCTTCCCAGCACCAAGTTTGTAGATAGCTGCTCTCCTATTCTGACATTTTTGAAAGATCCTTAAAATGTCTATTAACAAAATAGCTTCACAAACACTTCACAGAACAGCTTTAGCCTCTTCAATAACCTTGTAACTTCAATGATGTATAGTCCTAACCTAGCAAAGCATTTAAGTACATGCTTTAAATTAAGCTGGTGGATATTACTGTGCTAACAGAGATGGGACCACTCATATGCTTAAATCCTCTTCAATAAATGCAAAGGTTCATTCCGTGTTCAAGGGGGCTCACCTAAGCAGCAGCAGCAGATGTRTAAGATATCCAATTTCCTTGTCCTTCCCATTCCTTTCCCAGGCATACAGCACCATAATATCCAGAGATCCAATTAGATGCTTGGCCTCATGGCATGAGGACACGGAGGTTACAGAACGTGCTTCATCTCAAACCACACAAAATAGGCGATGGCTGTACAGATGAACAGCCTGAATGAGACCAATTCCAAGCCTTGCCTTTTGCCTCCTCATCCCAAGCCGTTGAGCTTGTTTTCCAGTTGTCTGGAAACAGGAAACAGTTTCCAAATGGAGAGGCAGCAGTCAGGAAGCGCCTGCCCTTAATGCTCTACACAGCCTCAAGCTCCCACTTACTTATCTAGGAATCTAAATTGGTCGATATGAACATTCAGAGGTACGTGACRGAAATTTTGTACCTCTTGGAGAATACCCTGCGTACTCTGTGAAGACCCTTCACTCTACAGCACAGGTTTCTGGTGGAACCTACAGGAAGAAACAAGCCCTTACCACAAAACAGACCGTTACCAGAGGTGGTGCAGGAGATGAAGGGAAGAGATCCAGCTATTTTAACATACAGCTTATTACTGAATAGTTAAAGACACGCTATCCTCCATCTTTTTCAGATACAGGAAGACCTTAGTGATTTCTTTTAAAGCCTTAATCGAAAAAGTAGGAAAAAATAGAATTACTTTGGGAAAGTTTTTCCACTTACGCCTCCTCTTCTCTTTAGAATTGGGGTTGCATTTCTCTGTACATAAACAGGGATCATTAGAAGGAAGGCAAAGAGATTTCCCTCAGGCTCACTCCTAAATCCACTTCTAGCCTACCTTAAGTAATAGCCTACATTTACCAAACTGCTGAGGGCTTAGCTGTTCCCACTGATTTCAGCTGACTCTCCATGTGAACTGCTGAATACATTGAAAGGCCCTTACTCATCACTTAGAAGTTTAATTTGAGGTTCCTGCTTCTGAAAACCGACAAACCCCCTGAAAATTCAATATACATGAAAGCTTGTGTAGCTAGTGAGCAATACCTTACAGCAATTTTTCAAATCTCTCTAGAAACCGAGCAATGGTGGAAATACTCAGAGCTACAACATCAAACATCTGCATCTAAGGCACTGATTAGTGGTGGATGGCCATCTCTCCTGCTTCTTCTGTCTCTACCAGCTGTTCAAGTGCACAGCTGAGCCTTGGAGCCAAAACAAGAGAAAGCAGCAAAGGCACATAGCTGCTTCTTGTCTTATCTTTGAGGAAAGATAAGCAGGTCTGGGTTTCCTCTCTCTCCTTTTTACACCAATACAAGATGGAAAGCAGTATGTTTCCATTTACAGAAAATCATTGTAGTTAACTACATAAACTCAAGAAACAAGTGTTTGGAAAAAGTGCAGATTTTGTGAAAAATGAAGCAAACGTAAAGAGAAGAACTTCACAGACCTGGGAAACATCCAGAAACTACTCATTTGTTGCTGCTCACTGTTCTGAGACTATGAACAAGGAGAGATGAGAAAAAAAAAGAGACAGGGGGAGAGAGAGAAAAAAAAATCTCTAGGATAGAACATTTTTTCCCCAAGAAAGCCTTCAACACTTTTTGTTTTATTCTACTTTGGAAGAATGAAATATCCAGACCTGATTCTACCTGTCAATCACTGTCAACAGCAGCCTTGCTTGGCTGCCTAGTCATTAAGACTAGCTAATACATTCCCTCTCCTCTGCCATCTTACACCAGAAAAGCTACCAGCTAATGAGATCCATAACAGGGCATGATGGGGCCATCTCGAAGTAATATACCAGAGAAGAAAACTGACCAGAAATATTTCAGAAATTTTTGCATTGCCCATGGCTGTAAAAATGTTTTTTTACTGCAAAAGAATCAAATTAAAAACAACTTTAAAAGCCAACTGAAAAATGTTAGAGCTTTCTGCATTTGTGAGGAAAAAAATCCAATACAACCAAACAAGGACCTTCTTACAGATTTGCCCAGATTACCAGGAAAGCTATGGGAGAATGCTAAAAGAAAACATCACAGAGACAGACCGAGGAAGAGTCTGTATCCATAATGCTGTCATCCCAGAATAAACCTGTCAGTTTGTTACACATCCAGGTGTTGTTTTTCTGTAGCTTTTGAGATATTTAGTGTGCAGTTCTACTCTTGAGATGCGACACTGTGAAGATGGCACCTTCTTACTCAACAGATCATCTCTGCATGGATTTTCAGTCTCATCTCTGCTTACATTAGGATTTCAGCTGTCTTTCATCATTACAGTTCTGCGGATCCAAGATGAGTCTCAGGGAGTTATCTATATCCTTGGGTTCACGTGTCACTATAGCACAATCCTGTACTAGAGCATCTCAGGAACCGATCAGGGACCTGAATCCCTGTGTAGTCAGAGGCTTGCATTAGCCACACAGCACAACAGAGCAAAAAGGCACTACCAGCACTGCTAAGTTCAGATTCTTGGACCAGCTGTGCAGCCTCATGGGCTTCAAATTCTGACACCACGTACACCTGCGCAACCTCTGGGAAAGTCATAGGGTGGCACAGGTAGAAATGAGGGCAGGATTTGCACTGCAAAAATCTCTCATGCGTGAACCAAAAAGAAGCTCATTTCAGAAGGTCAATTCTTCTGCACAGCCCAGGCTCTTATGGAAGGCTTTTTAAACCAAGTTTAAGGACCACAGTGGCAAACAAAATGCATGCAAAAAATTATATAGGCAAGAATGTAGGCCTCATTGATGTTTCATTTGCAAAGCCACTTTGCAGTGGAACTGTTCGAAGCAAGTGTGCATCACCACACTGTGTATTTTCAGAAAGAAAGAAAAAAACAAACGGATCTACCATTTCTGTATGGAGATGCAGGGTTTGCTATACTGGAGCAGACAAATTGTCCAGTTTCATTCCCTGTTTCTGAAAGCAGCTTGCACAGCATGGTTTGAACAGAGGCAGAAAACAAAGCACTCACTCACATAATGCATCCAGCCATTTGCGCCAGACCTTATCACGGGAGAAGACCTTCTTCCAGGCCCCTTCAGATTGTCTGACAAAACCACACAGCCTTGTATTTTGCAGTCCAACTTACCATAAGTTGATCTGAAACTAGGCTCAGGAAATAAACCCAGGAAAGTGACTCTTGAACTATGAGATGTATTTGTTGAAGGAGAGAACACGTTTTTAGCCAAACAGATATTTGCAATTTTTTCTTTAAAAAGATAGCATAAAGTAAGGGATCAAAACATCATTAGAGCCGAGTGTTCTGCTTTGAGTCTTCCTGCTCAGCATACTTTGTAATAGCACTTTCACTTGAATTTAGAGATTCTAACACTCACTGAGAAGGGGAGGAAGGCAAAGAGACAAGGACAGAGAGTGTGAGAGTCCATCTGAAAGCAGAGCAGCTTAAGCACATACACATGTATCCAGTCTACATTTTCTAGCATACTTCCTACTGAGCTTAACTGATCACCTCCATGTACAGCTAATAAGAAAAATTTCTTTGTACTTCCTATAGTATAGAGGGATGGTAAAAATTATTTTCTTGGGAATATAGAGTCTCAAAGGAAGATAGGATATGGAAAAAAAAAAAAGGAACATAAAAATAAACTATACTGTGCATTTGTTTGACATGTTATGTGCCACTTTACATCATGTGGAGTTTTATTAGTAGGGTAGCTTTGACCTTGAAGGAGAGTATTTCAGGACCAATATTTCAAAAGCTACCAAATTTCTATATAGTACTGGATAGGAATTTGGAAGTGAATGCAATACAAAAAGAACACGGGATTGAGAACAGATCTAGCAAATCTCAGAGTTTCCTTTGTTTTGTCATTTACTGAGAAGTGTGTAGGAAGAAGATGGTATCCTTTTAAATAATTTGCAAGCCCTTTACATTTCAACTTTTAGAAGTCACCAGAGACCAGACAAGCATCAGTATACATGCAGCTAGAGCAGGCATATCTGTACATAAAGAGCAGTGCTTTCAGGTTCAGCAGTTTTTGAAGATGAGGCTCCCTTAAAATGCTTCAAATACAAGACACAAGTCAGTACCCATAGTTGCAAACTCCTACCGTGGTTTGTTTCTTCCTTGATTAAGAGGATTATTAATGTGCTTTGTTACTAATATGGTTTCCAGGATCAGTGATCAGAATCTGTGGTATGTCTATGTGTGTGCTTGCTAATCTATGCAAGCCACAGAATTGACAAAAGAACCGCTACAGGCCCCAGTTAAAGAAAACTCCTGAAGAAGCCGAAAGAGCTCTCAAAAAGCTTACACACCTGAGTTCATTTTTCATAATATGGGGACTGCATTATTCTGGCAGCTGGCAACAGAACAACTGAATATTCACAGCTGCATAATATCTGGGTGGAAACAAAGCTTTTTCATATGGAAAAGTAATTTTATAGGAGCACTTACGATTTTCCCAGTATAATGCACAAACACCATGGTGTTTTTTGACAGGGGCACTACCCAGACAGAATGAGAGGATAAACAGAGACCCAGAGAGCACAAAYGTCTCTGGGGTCTGGATTTTCATATACTAGGTCATTGGCGGAACAATAGAACAGGATCCAGATCCTTGGGAATCTTCAGCAAGGCCCTTTCCTATGTTCTTCCTTATGTGAGACAAGCAATCAAAATAACCCATCCAGTAGCAATGGGATAAGCCCAACCCTCCCATTGGATTACTCAGACATTTAGGGGATATCTCTAGTACCCCAACATTCTGAGTGCTGCCCAAGGGTAAAACCATGAGCCATCAGCCACTGTAGCTGAGAAAAAAAGTATTTCTAACAAGCATAATGTTGGGATTCCAAGAAAGAGTATTTCATGGCTGGAAACCACTTCACAGCAGTCTTTCAGTTTCATATTTTAATATGTCATCTGTTGCAAACAAAGAGAACCATCATGATATTAAAGCAATTTCTCTTTAACCCGTAGTGATCTCTCATTCACTGGACTCTGTAATTTGCTTTGTATTGGAGGTTAAGTATAGCTGCTGTAGCTGAGGACTGAAGGGTGACATTATATCACTGCAGTATATTTCTCCCTCTGCAATGCATATATCTCATTTCTTACTAAGATGAAATTACACAGAAAGGAAGTTCAGAATGCATATTCATATTAGGATGTGCTCATGCTCTGGAGATGACTTTAATACATAGGCAAAAAGTTATATTAGCTTTGCCACACAATTTTTTCTTAAGGAACAACACTTTCATTTGAGTAGGATCATCCTGCTAGCCAAAGATGTTTTTTACTTCTGTTGAAACCACGTTTCTATTGTGGAGAAACAAAATGAATAGCATAAAAGCTTTTTATAACACCCAAATCTTATTCAAAACAWACAGTAGGGGCCAACTCTTGCTCTCTGACACTGCACCAGTGCAGTAGATGTAACAGAGATGTATGTATCAACATATAACTACGTGTCGTGGTTTAACCCCAGCCGGCAGCTAAGCACCACACAGCCACTCGCTCACTCCCCCTCGGTGGGATGGGGGAGAGAATCTGAAGGGTAAAAATGAGAAAACTCGTGGGTTAAGATAAAGACAGTTTAACAGGTAAAGCAAAAGCCGCTCACRCAAGCAAAGCAAAACGAGGAATCCATTCACTACTTCCCATCGGCAGGCAGGTGTTCAGCCATCTCCAGGAAAGCAGGGCTCCATCATGCATAACGGTTACTTGGGAAGACAAACACCATCACTCCGAACGTCCCCCCTTCCTTCTTTTTCCCCGAGCTTTATATACTGAGCATGACGTCATATGGTATGGAATATCCCTTTGGTCAGTTGGGGTCAGCTGTCCCAGCTGTGTCCTCTCCCAGCTTCTTGTGCACCCCCACCCTACTCACTGGTGGGGTGGGGTGAGAGGCAGAAAAGGCCTTGCCTCTGTGTAAGCACTGCTCAGCAGTAACGAAAACATCCCTGTGTTATCAACACTGTTTTCAGCACAGATCCAAAACATASCCCCATACTAGCTACTATGAAGAACATTAACTCTACCCCAGCCAAAACCAGCACACTACGTTACAAATGTATTCAATGTATTTCCAAAACTAATTGGTTTTTCATCTAATTGCCCTTTACAAAGTAGAGCTGACAGGACAAACAGTGGCCTCATCCTTTCTTTCACTTTTTGGAAAACAATAGGAACTCAGGCCTGGGTGTACCAAGTTAGACAATGCAGATTGATGAGGCAGAAAAGACTGAAAAGACAGCCTTCTTCCTGAGATATGACATCAGAGACTTCTGTGTAGGATGTCTTTCATGGTAAAAGGCTTTCTGTGAGAATGCATAGCCCCTTGCTGCCCTACAGAAATAGCTCTGGAGGCTTTAATAAAAGTATCTTCAATTCGAGTAGTGTGATTGCAGTTTCTAACTGAAGGTGCAATCCTCAAAATCACAGGATAGCCAACAGAAAAGAGCTTCCAGAGTAATAACTAAGATTAGACCTGCTGCTCCACAATATTTTGGCTCTATCTTCAGGACATCCTCTCCAAAAGAACTCATTGCAGCAATCAGCCAGAGACACAGATGTTAATAACTAAGGAGGGTCCCATATAATAGACGGCATTTTCCCGCTTTGTTGAATATTCCCACTTGTCTTGCAGAAAAGTGGCATGTGCCATGGAACACTACCCTTTTATGTAAAGAAATGTAGACATAGTCATGGAATTCATGGAAAAACTGAGGATTTAGTAGTCCATTGTATTGGGTTTGCATGGCAAGGTTTTGGTAGTGACTACAGGGGTGGCTTCTGTGAAAAGATGCCAGAAGCTTCCCCCATGTCCAACAGAGCCAGTGCCAGCCTGCTCCAAGAAGGACCCACCACTGGCCAAGGCCGAGCCCATCAGCGACGGTGGTAGCGCCTCTGTGACAAATATTTAAGGAGGGGGGAAAAAAACCTGAGCAACTGCAGCCGGAGAGAGGAATGAGAATATGTGAGAGAAACAACTCTGCAGACACTAAGGTCGGTGAAGAAGGAGGGGGAGGAGGGGCTCCAGGCGCCGGAGCAGAGATTCCCCTGCAGCCCATGGTGAAGACCATGGTGAGGCAGGCTGTCCCCCTGCAGACCATGGAGGTCCACGGTGGAGCAGATACCCACCTGCAGCCCATGGAGGACCCCATGCCAGAGCAGGTGGATGCCCGAAGGGGGCTGTGACCCTGTGGAAAGCCTGCACTGGAGCAGGCTCCTGGCAGGACCTGTGGACCCATGGAGAGAGGAGCTCATGCTGGAGCAGGTTTGCTGGCAGGACTTGTGACCCCGTGGGGGACCCACACTGGAGCAGTCTGTTCCTGAAGGACTGTACCCTGTGGAAGGGACCCACACTGGAGCAGTTAGTGAAGAACTGTAGCCCGTGGGAAGGACTCATGTTGGAGAAGTTAGTGGAGAACTGTCTCCCATGGGAGGGACCCCACACTGGAGCAGGGGAAGTCTTCCCCTGAGGAGGAAGGAGCAGCAGAAACAACATGTGATGAACTGACTGCAACCCCCATTCCCCGTCCCCCTGTGCCGCTGGAGGAGGAGGAGGTAATTGGGAGTAAAGTTGAGCCCAGGAAGAAGGGAGGGGTCGGGGGAAGGTGTTTTAAGATTTTGTTTTATTTCTCATTACCCTACTTTGATTTGATTGGCAATAAATTAAATTAATTTCCCCAAGTCGAGTCTGTTTTTGCCCATGCCAGTAATTGCTGAGTGATCTCTCCCTGTCCTTATCTCAACACACGAGCCTTTCGTTATATTTACTCTCTCCTGTCCAGTTGAGGAAGGGAGTGATAGAGCAGCTTTAGTGGGCACCTGGCAGCCAKCCAGGGTCAACCCACCACATCCATATTTTGCAGTAGTCCTTCTCTCTCTTCCTGAATGCGCTAATTAAGTGAGCAATGAGTTACAGATCAGTTACTATGCAATTTCTCAGAGCAACGTTTTAGAAGATCTGAAGGTGGCTCAACCTAAGTTTGTCAGATAATACATATTAGTAAGCAAAATCTAACAATCGGGGTGCCAGAGTATCCTGAACAGAGGGGTTTCGAGCCTTAGTTTTGAAGAACAGGTGGACTGAAGCACATCTGCAACTCTTGGGTATCTGCATATGCAGCAAATGATACACATTTGCAGATGTCAGGCTTGTCTGCCATTGTTACAACTAAAGGACAATTGCCTACAAAGCTTTCAGAAAGGAGTTAAATTATTTGTAATGGCCTTTCTGCTTGCTTGTCAAACACCTTTCTTATTTGAGTTAAATTTCATTAACAACTCTTTTATTTACTGTTAGATTCAAAACAGAGTGGAACCAAACTAATCAGTTTAGGTTCAACTTGTATCCTTTTCCAGTTTGATGCACAGAAATTAAGCCTAGAAAACATCTCACAGATCTGCTTTATCCCTCTTGGTGATTTGTTTCTCTTACTATGTGCTTTCTAGCACACCTCTCTTTTTGGGAGGCAAAAGTCAACTCAGACAATCTGAACACCACTCTCTTCTGGTTAGATTTCCAGCACGGCAGGAAACTGCTTAACTTTTACATCCCCTGAATCTCAACGTTAATTTATATTTAGAACAATTAATAAGAGACATTCCTATTGATAGGAAGTTTAGCAATGCTTGACAGAGTTCCTTTAACATCAGATTTCACCAGCAGTTCAAAATTTTCCTGTATAAAAATGACTGCCTCGCCTAAGTTTTTATGGCCTGGTTATAGGCCTGAGAAAAATAGCTTTAAAATAAAAACGCTGATGCAACATTAACTACAGCTGGCATCTCTAGAATAACATCTTTTGAAAACACCTAAAATGACTGGGTTTTAAGGATGTTGTTATAATGAGAAAGGAGGGTGTTTAGAGCTGCAGGTGGCATTGTTTCCAATCTAAGAACACGACTGGGTGCAGAAAATGATGCGTCTCTTTCTTATGAGTAGGTGGAAAGCAGACGCCAATGTTGCTGACAGGGATACAACGGCGAACAACTGACTTTCTGAAACAACATCTAGGTTCTATACCACGATACTATGTGGCATTACATCAGATCCACCTTGGGATTTTGCTAAATATTAGAAAATTTTGTTAGCCAAATGTTTGATCCTTAGAAAAGACTTTCACAGCGACCCACAGGTCTGCACGCCCCCACCAGTGAGAAGAAAAGAAGAAGGTGGTCTCTATAGCCCCTTTAACATTTCTCTGTGGAAATGGGCACCCCAAAGTACAACAGGATCAGGGATACCAAGCCAGCAAAAAGGATATGCAAACTTTCAAAAATTTTTTCTTATACACGCATATGAAGCATTAAATCCTTGAATGGAAAGTACCAACAACGCAAAAAAGAAAAAGGACAAATGATTTATACATACAGACATTTCCTTGTTTGGAGGAAGGTCAGAGTAGGGCTCCCTCTCTAATGAGAATGAGAGATACTAGAAGTAGGAAGGAAGTGAGCAGGAAACTATCTCAGTGCATGTGCCAGACACCCTTTTAGGACTGCAGCAGTTTGTCAGATTCTAGATAAGGATACAAGAATGATAACAGCTGAGATGCCCAGCTGGAAAGCTCTGTCTTGTTAAACCTAAGATGAATTTATTATCTAGCAAAACCCTTATTTCCTGAAAAAACTCATTCCCACAGTTCATATCCTTGTGTCTCACATGCATACCACAATCTTACAGTGCCAGTTTAGTGGTGTTGCTTTATGGCTTTATCAAGCTTATAATTTATCAATGTTGCCTCTCAAATAAATCAATATCTGACTAAAAACAAACATACAAACGAACCTCACCACATATTTTCCATGAAGTTTTTGAGGTAATCACCACTGTGGTAATGATTCCTGTCACTTCTCTTCTGAAAACCTGAAAGCTAGGAGCTGAGCAGATTTTGGACTTAAGTTAGACATTGCATAGTAAGAGGAGGGATCTGAACTCTTTAAATTCACTGGTGGGAATTCAGCTACAGCAATCACTCAAACACAACAATGTCTGTTCAAGAGCAGTTTAACAAACCATCACATCAATCTTAAACTATCAAACGATATTGAATTGTAAAAAAAGCTCTATAGCATAATATTGAAAAAAATACTACAGATAAAGGTTATGTTGGTTTTCTTAAAACTTTCAACAGTTACATGAAAAGAGAACAAAAATCTGAAATCACCATTTCATAATAATTTTTGTTCTACAGGTTGCTTGCGAATAGCTCTTTTCTAATACTGGCAATTTAAATCCATTCTGTGTTCCTAAATATACTTGCATAAATCATCCAAAGCAAATGACAGAAACAATATTCTGCATCTCATCTTGCAAACAGGATTGTGATGCATTTAATCAAATTTCAAACTTGAGTTTAGCCGTCAATGCAAAAAAAAAAAAAAAAAAAAAAAATAAAAAGAAAAAAAATAAAAAAACAAATAAAAAAAAAATATAATATGCCGTTTTCTTCTTTATTCTGAAAAAAAAAAAAAAGTAAAAACATCCACACAAAAGGGATTTAGAAAGATAAGAACTGCCTTTTTTTTTTTTTTTCTTAAAAAGAAATTACATAAATAAGAGGTGAGATTACAGAAATATTGTGAAAACAGCTGGCAACGTATTCAAGTTGGCCCTATAAGTTTGCCAGTCAAACTAAAATTTTCTGTGTTTGCTATGTTCCTTGTGTTGAATTTCTGGGAGAAAGTTGCAACAAAAACATCCCAGTTTCAGTGATCTGTAGGCATAACTTTTCTGTTTGGCTTGTGCTGAAAATCAGCAGCTTTAKATTGTTTAGGAGCAGAGACTAGAAGATAAATAAATGTTCCAAGTCTCTTAATGACACCTGCACCTGTCAATACAAAACCCAAAGCTTAATCCAGGTTGGTTTTTTGGTTTGGTTTGGTTTTTTAGCTTGCATCAAATATGTGTAATATAAAAAACTGAAAATGCAAGTAAAACACTCCATAATAAGTATATATGGGTCAAAGAACAAGCACCTGGGCATCTCTAATTCTAGTATTCGTTAATATCTGAATGAATAAATGATTTAAAAGCTTAATATTCTTTTATTACTGTCTTCTGCATGCCGTATAGTACAAAATGTTACTAGGCATTTCTAATGTATCTACTTGCATAGCACAAGAAACTGGAAGTGAACAAGCAAAACTGCCAGGCAGAAATACTTTTCAAAAGAATATCCCACAATGCCACACATGCCCAACTGACACAGTTGAATCAGATCTCAAAAGGTATTACTGATGCAAAGCATTTAGCAGGATTTAGAGAAATGCCCTCTCCTTCCAACATGGCTATAATCGTTAACCACTGCACTAGAATTCCAACTTGTTGCTTCATCTCAGAAGCTAAAGTTTGGGGGTTTTTTTTTGTTCTAATTAACATTGCAAATCATTGCAGAAAAAATTTGCCAGATCTCATCTGTCAAAACACTGATATCGTGTGAAATCTGTGTTTCTACTTTTCATATTAGATGCAAAAAGTATGCTGGGGGAGACCTGAAGAGCAGTTAGCTTGAGAATTCTGAGTCAAAAGATGAGCTCACCATTATGTTCTTTAAGAAATTAGTTAAGAACAGCATTTCCACAAAAGYGAAGATTTCTTCCTTACTCAAGAACCCTGAATCCTTGTTGGAAGTTGGTCTTGATCACACACCATATATCCAGTTTCTATCCAGATATAGGGATAAACYGGCAAATACGAAACCAAAGATTATTTTTATTGTTCTCCCTCTCTTTCTCTTATCTACCAAAGGACAAATTCTGCCTTGTGAGTTTCAGGGGAAGTACACCATTATAAATGAAGGTAAAGGAGGGTAGAAAGTCAGCATTAATTAAATATAATCAATGAGTAACTAACAGCGTGCTGTTGTAAGAAACTCTAGCTGATACATTCAATGTGTTGAATGAACACTGCACCACAGATCACTTCATGAACATATTTTAATTGCTTTGCTGTATTGCTTTTCTAACCCCCTTTTTGCTTTAGCTTTATATTGTGTGATAGAAGCCTGAAGACATTAGTCTTCACCACCACCCCTTTCCAGCAAGCTTTTAAAATGCATTTTATATTAATCATAACAGGGAAATCAAGTCTTGTCTCCTGGCTTTGCTTTTAGCATTTGGGGGTTTAAGAAGGTTGATTGTACTGCTGTTCCTTGAAAGAGCAAGAGTGATGTATCTGTAACAGAGATTTCTTTCCTACCTCTATCAGAGGCAGAGAATGACAACAAATATTACAAGTAGTTTGTACAACGTTCAGTTTCCCTGCCAGTTAGTCTGTAGCCTCTTCTTTTCTACATCGCTCCTCAAATAGCAGAAAACCATTGAGACCAAATTTTGCAGTGAAAAATCATACTACAAATCCTACAGAAAGAACAAAGCATACTCTGGAAACTCAGCCCATGGGGCGAGGTGTAGCCATCCATTACATATGCTACTGCCTGAGAGAGGATACTTTTTATTAAGGTTTTATGAGGTGAGTTCTGGCAAGCCCTTGGGATCACTGACTTCCTGCCAGGCAGCAGAAACAGAACCCCAAACTGTATGAGAATCTGTAATGCTGGTATTTGCAACRCGACAGGGGCCTCTAAGTCACTGACAGCATTTATTTATTTGGGTGTTACATATTTCAGGGAAGAAAGATGCGTTTCAGTTAAGATGTGCTTGTAAACATGATGCTGTGTGTTAGCCCTCTAGGTACAATATATGGCCACATAAATCTTACTCAGTATGAAAACATTTGTATAGAATACTTGGCTATATATAAGCTTTAAATACTCCAGCACTTTAAGAAAAATCTATATTTTATGGATTAAAATATGCATAAGTTTAAATTTATCTGCACATTTCTTCTTTGGAAACTGTCCTTGAGAATAACATTAATATTTATTACATTTTCCATGTCTGAGCAATTATATGGGCATAAATTCTTTAAGAGCTAATTCTGCAGGACCTGAGTAGTTACATGGTATCCTATTTATGTCACTGGGATCTCAGGTAGGGACCTGTGCAAGATCTGTGCTTGGCCTTTAAGACATCCTTCGTTACATCAGCATTAGCATCCCATTTTACACCTACGGGAGGTGAGGTAGAAGGCCCTGGCACTTGTTTGCATTCAGCTTGATGGCCTCTTTCCCAGCAGTGTATTCAGGGCTGTGGAGCAGCTTCTCTCAAAAGTCTTGAAGGCAAAACCCCCTTTTCTCTCCATTTGCTTAGTGTGACCCCTTTAGTGGTCACCAGCTCAATTCCTCTCCCGCTGAGGAAGGAGAGGTGGAGGCTAAAATTACCAAAGGGGCATCCTCTGCTTCCCTCCCTAGTAGCACTGAGCTGCTGGCAGCATGCAGAGCAGCACGCTCTCTCCTAGGGAAAGCCCCTGCTGCAGCCACTGCTTGTAGCCAACTGTCATTTCCCCACTCTGGTATCAGCAATAAGCCCGTTCCTCCAAATTCCTCTATGGGCTTACCCAGAAGTTTGCATGGCTCTGACATGCTTTGATACCTTTGAGCATTTATTCTCATTTTCTACTAGAAAATATATATTGTTACAGGATATTACACAAAAATTGACAGAGCACATTGAATCATCGGATTAGCTGGCATACTTGATTTCTTCATGGTTGTCCTGGTTTCGGCTGGGATAGAGTTAATTTTCTTCCTAGTGCTGTGTTTTGGATTTAGTATGAGAAGAATGTTGATAACACACTGATGTTTTTAGTTGTTGCTAAGTAGTCTACTAGTCAAG
>JAYKAV010003389.1:81549-236062 GCA_035582835.1 Phoebastria nigripes
TATGCTCCCCCCCAGCTTCTTGTGCACCTGGCAGAGCATGGGAAGCTGAAAAGTCCTTGACTAGTAGACTACTTAGCAACAACTAAAAACATCAGTGTGTTATCAACGTTATTCTCATACTAAATCCAAAACATAGCACTATACCAACTACTAGGAAAAAAAATTAACTCTATCCCAGCTGAAACCAGGACAATGGTGGGTCCAAGAAAGGAAGCTTTCTATCAAGAGCACACTGTCAATTCTTAAATACTTGATTTTTTTCCTGAACCACAATTAAAAGTTCTACTTGCAGCAATCTATAAATGCAAAAGACATCGCAATGCAATTACAAATAAGATACAGGCCAAAAAAATCATGGATCCATGCTGTCTGCATCCCCGAGAGAAACGGCAAAACAAATTACACTGAATGGAAAAGTAAATGACAGATCTACCAAATGTGAATGATTCTTCACAAGATGAACAAGTTAACCTCACAGTACCATTTCCATATGTACTTGCTACACAACTGAAAAACCCACTCTTTTTCTAGCTTCAGGAGAGCGTACCTTCGGCTGGCAAAGACAGAATGCTAGCCACTCAGAAAGGTGACTTTTTTTGGACAAATGAGGAAACTTAATGAATTCCCCACTCCACAGACGGCTGTAGTATATGTTAGAGCACCTGCTGCAACTCACTTCATATCACATTGCAGTTATGAAAAATAGTTTGCTATTTTGGAACCCCCTGGCAGCCAGAGTGAATCACTGAGGGCCCAAAGCTCATTTATCTTTTGTCAGAACTGAAGCCAAATGAACGCCATCTTGCCTGGCAGCTGAAGAATGGGGGGAAAAAACACTCTGCAAGTAAAAATAACCAGAGGAGCATGCAAGAGTTGCAAAGACAAGTGACTTCTGGCAGGTAATAAAAAGCTTGTCACAACTCACTCAAGCTGTTTAGACCACAGTATTTCCCTGCAAGGTCCTGAGAAAAGCAACTTTGGCGGGGGGAGGGAGGGAGGGAGGGAGGGAGAGGTCATGGGGAGATGATCAGGTAGGAGGAGGAGAGGGAGTAGAGGAAGAGGGGGAGAAGAGTCTGAGCCACGGTCATACACGTGCTATCATGGCCTGCCGTTAGCTATGTGACCTGCTGGGTACATACAGATAGACAAGTTTAGGATTTTAGCTCCAGGTCTCACATTACAGATGTAAGGAGGAACTACTCTGACAGATGCTCTATAGCTCCAAAGCAGGAAAGGCAAACCTGAACACTTGCTTCTAGTCAAAACCTGTGAAAGTTGTAAGACTACACATGGAAGAAACTGGGTACTATATGCCATGAGCTGGGGAATAGCTGCTCTCTCAATACTATTAACCAATAGAAACATTATCTGTGCTGCACTCAAAGATCCACACTGCTTTGGCTTCCCACAACTCTGTTGAAACCAATACTCTTACCATGCGAGTGTTGACTTCCTCAAGGATTTTATGTAGTCTTAATAGTTTGCAAAAAGCACACAGTGCAAGGTGATAAACCCACTATGTCTATCACATATGGCATCCTTCTTCATATATTTCCATTTTGAACATTTCAGTGAATCACTGACTGAATTATTTGATTCATTGCATGCACTAAATCAAAGCAATGTTTCCTGATGCACACATGCCCCTAGCAAATCTCTGTGATGACTGACATAAAGCAAAACCAGCTCCTCTAGAGTTCTGAAGTCCAGCAACGTGTTGGTATGTTTCCCTTAGTAAAGCACAGTAATAGCATAGGCAGAGGTACTATCTTCTACTAGACCAACTAGAAGAGCTTGAAACCTAGAAGGTTTTGGCACAAAAGCCCTTTCCCTCTTCCAGCTATGCTAGCTGGTCTAATAAAAGATAGGCCTCCTGCAAACCTTGTCATGTTTAAACTATGCCATAATTGTATAATATGAGTGTGAGGAGTGTCTCAATAGATGCAGACACACTATCTTTTCCTTTCCTGTTTCCCTTACGTCTGGTAACATACATACTCTTTCTTTGTGAACAGGAACATGTTTTACTTGTCCATTCAAGCTTTAAAAGTGTATATTTTGTTCTGTGGCTGTCAAGGATACAGGACTCCTTGCAACCACTGTAAGAGGAATTTTAAGGCAACCTATTTCAGGGAAAAAGGTAAAGCCAGGCATTAACCTAGGCTTAATATGTACAACTGTTACGCAGGGTTCATGTTTCTATGAGTAGCCACACTTTCCTCTCATGCTTCCTAATTATCTACAAAGTACTATTTCAGCTATTAAAGACACTATTCAGGTATTATTAAACATATACTAATAGATGAAAAACACCAAAATATGGAGTGATTCACAGAAGGAAGTTACACTTTCAAGTTCAGTAAAAACTGAACACAGTTCGTGACTTTTCTTTCCCCCAGCTGGAGCCACAAAGATTGTCCTTGGAGTTTATAATACAAGCAGCATTAAAATGAAATCATTGCTCTTTGTTTTCTGTACAATTAAGGATACCTTTAGTGTAACATGATCTTCATATGACTAGATGCTCTGATACTAATGTTTTGCCTCAAATACAAAACTAAAGAATATGGAACAATGAAGGGAATCAAACAAAAACAGGTCAATGCTTTTAGGTAGAAAGACTTTGAATCAAAATGTCACCAAAATATTTCATTTATTTTATTTGCAGATTTTTTTAAATTTATTTATTTCTCTAACTTACAAATAACCACTGACTCTCAGCCAATGAACTGAGCACCTGATTTAACTCTGACTGAAAAAGGCACAAGCAATTCTCTTCACTTCCCTCGAGTCAGATCAGGTCTTTTAATTAGCTTTTATTCTTTGCCATTTTGATAATAGGAATATGATCTTAAACACTTGTCTTACTGGACTTCAACTGGAAAGCTAAAGAGTTTTAAATAATTCTCACAAATCCAATTCCTTAACTTGCATCAATTTAAGTACACCACAGACTGTTCACGAGCTAAAAAAGAGAGTCTCAAACAACAGAACAGCAGAAAATGAGTGATGTAGCATCATAATTTACAAGTAAAACAATAATACAGCCTCCCTCTTAATGCCCTGAGAAAAACAACATGGAATTCTTACGCAATAGTGTTGATGTTTGTGATACTTTGAATCACATCTTCAAAATTCTATTCTATAAAATCATTATATATGAAGTGCAGAAAAGATGCCATTATAGCCCCCAACTCTTCTTTGAGCTGCATCTCAGCAATAACATTTGGACAGTGAAATCTTATATCCTTTAAGTTCAAATTACAGAAATGGATCTGCTCCTCCATATACAGCTAAGAAGCACTAACTTGATAACTTAGTTCCTAATGTGGTTTCCAATATGTTCAAATATTCTGCTCCTACCCAGATTCCCTCTGCTATGTCAAAAGTGAATGGAGCTGTACAGTTACAAAATACACAGATTACATGAAATATTCAGTTTAATCATTACAGAGAGAGTATGAAGTTCTTAAGAGGGAGCCTGGTGAGCAATCAACATTGCAAAACGTGAGATCCAAATGCAATTAAATGCCAAATACTCTACACTGGAAGGAATAATCTGAACCATACCAGCATCTTACAGGCTCCGCGTTATATCATGACAGACATGTACATCATTGCAGACAACTGAATGAAGACACAATCCCAAACAAAAAATAATAACCCCCCCCCCCGCTAAGTTGCAAAACACATTATACAGAAAATAAATTGGGAAAATAATTTTGATTCCATGTATGTAATTCAGAAATCTAATTTCCCTTATTGGATTGGCCTTTTTCACTTCAAAAAGAAGTAGGAAGACATGATGGAGTGCTTTATGAGTGGCAAACACTAAGAATGATCAGAAGCATTGGAAAATCCTCACTACATATGGAGCTGAAAGAGTGGGGGTTTTTAATCTGCAGACAACCTAAATGCAGAGAGACCTGACTATTTTGACAATAGTAAACAGAAGTCTGATAAGAAGACTTCTTGTTAGAAATACATTTCTTCAAAATGGTTAGACGAGAATAATTTTCTTTTTGGTTTACAATTAGGTTGCACAGCTTACTTCTAGAGAGTGATGGCCAAGAACTTAGCAAAATTCAAACAGGCTGAGATACAATGCGGGGTGGAAAAAAACAAATTCTCAAGTAAGGTATTTTCAGACCTGGCCTAGGACAGCCTTCAGCCATGGGCAAGTAGATAGCAGCTTCACTGATGGACAGTTACACACATTGCTAAAGCAACCTGAGCGTTACTGCTAGAAACAGATTTTGTACTCATCCAACACCAGTGATTTCATGGACTACAATCTCTGTTTCTGCCTCTGCCGCAGGTTTCTTTCATCACTCTCCTGCCCCTGTACCTCAAGTTTTTCTGTTAGCAAAATAAAAATAATCTTAATGCTTTTAAGAGGGAAGCTGTAAGAATAATAATGACTGCCACTTTGCCACACACAATGCTTTGGGAAAGTTTGTAATCACGGTATAAAAGAACAAGTGCACCATGCAGGAAAGTAAGGACACTTAACAAGATGACTGCAAGTGTTGGGAGGCATCTCAGAGCCTGAGGCTTCATTCAGGTGCAGTCCTCCATGCCAAGAATGGATCAATCAAGATATTTGTCATGTGAATTGAGTACAGAGAGTAATATTGTTAAAAATGTTTGTCATGTACTGATTCTATGCTTTTCTGTTTCAATACTACAGATGTAACATTTCACCTGCCCCCCTCCTTCCCCAATCACTTCTTTATTTTTAACTGTAATTGCAGTTCCAGCTTTAAGCCAGTGTGGCCAATGGGCTCAGTTTGTAAGGCTCTAGGAATCCTCTTCCAGTTAACAGGCTAAGGGATTCAAGCAAAACACACCTCATCTTCAAGTGGAAAAGATTACCAATTTGGATAGGGCCTTTTACGTTTCTGATGGTTCTCATGAACCAGACATTTTGACATAGGTAATGTTTGGTCTTACAAATGAGACACCAGCTATTTCAAGAGCCAGCTGTTCAGCTACAGGCAAAGAAGTTTGTGGGCAAAAGGGGCAAAAAGCCCTCCTGGAAATCACGTAGGTAAAGCAGTAAATCATGCCATAGGGGCTACACTAAGGAGGAGAGGATGCGCGAGACAGGCATACCTCAGCCTTCTGTTTTACATGACACCAGCTCTCTGTTAACAACAGGGATTTGCAAGAGATCTTGATATTAGCTCTTTACTGCCAAGTGACCTTACTTAAACAGGGGTTCCTCTCTCTGGGAACAGAAAACATCCAATTTGACAAACCAACCTTATATTACATATAATACTATACACTACCCATACTATKTAAAGCTTTTTAGCTGAAATTATTTTATGTTCTTTGGTGGAGTTATTCAGATGTAGAGTGCTCATGACAGCATGAGTGTCCTGCTGTCCCAAAAAGAGGCGTGTAACCGAGCTAGTAAGCCATACAGTTCATGGGTCTTTCAAATCCTGACAGTTCTCAATTTCACAGGGAGACTAAGTCCTTTCATAGTTTCATTAAGTGACATTTAAGGACACCATCAAAATTGTCAATAATTGTTGGAACCTCGGGGCTGAATTCTCAATACCAGAATGAACTTTTGCAAATTAATTTCCTGCATCGGTTTGGAAGGATTGGTTTGTCACTTGTGGCATTCTCAGTCTCACTTTCTCCGAGATTTCCCTGGTGCTTTATCCCATCCTTCTTAATAGAGGAATGCGAAGACAAATGTTTTCTCAGATTTCCTAATAGCCATTAACCATTTTTCTGAGCGAGCTTTTTAAAAGGTTAAACATGCATGAACTTCCTGTGAAGCAGGTACACTTCATGCGGCAGCACAAGCAACATTTGTTTTGGGCTGCAGCCTGTTTTTGTTTCACTTTTTTACATGGAGAAAAAGATTCTCGTTTCCCGTCCTATTTTGAAGCCATTTCACCCATTCACCATTTTAAAAAAAGAATGGAGTATGTCACTTGAAATTTTCTCTTGAAAAATATTTATTCATTGAAGGAGCAGTGCTTCTTCCCCCTCTTTAAGAGCCTACAATATAAAATAAGTCTAGGAAAATCAGGTGTGTCAAAGCAGATCTCCCTATAAACACACTCGGAAAAGTTAAATCATACCACCACTGGAAAAGTACCAAGCCAGTTATAGCAGAAATGAGACTATACTAGTACTTACCCTGGTAACATAGCCTTTGGGCATGGAACTCAATTCAAGGAAGTACCATAGCTACGGTGCACGGAATTTTGTGAACTGCGTTCTGCTCTTTCTTCTACCAGAGAGAAAAAAATCTACTGTGTTACTAGAATACTGAAATTCTTTCATATGCAAATATGTCAGGCAACAGCATAGCCCCAAGGGTACTGGCAAAACCTGTGAGATACCAGACTCCAGCTAGCTGTTCATTAAAGGCATGTTCTGATCAAGACAGCAAACTAAATGGATTCAAGTTGTATCCATTCTCTTCCTTCCCATTTCCCCTTTTAAGGGTTTGATAAAGTACAGGACACCTAGACTTACAAAAATTCCTGATCAGTTCTAGTTTCCTCATCAGGAAATGCAAATGCAGTGGATTGGTCAAAAACCAAAGAGCTTTCATAGGAATGTATCGAGTTCAAAGACATGCTAATCAGAAGGGGTTTCTTGGGTCCACAGTGGATTTTCAGGTCAAAGTGAAAACCGTTCTTCTGTCTCCCCAGTCACTAGCAGCCTGGCAACCATCGTGGGATGCCAGTGGGATGAGAGTARCTGATCTGGCACAGGGTCCTTCCCCTTCCTCTGAGCACAGTAGTGGGTAGGCTTATTCCCCTCTGCAGAGACACTGAGGGATACTTCCAAATCTGAAATCATCATGGCAAATACATTTCCTACACAGCTCTAAACTATGTCCCTTAGCAAGTTTCTTTCTGGCAACACAAAGGTTATGCTGTGTCATCCTCCTGACATAGGAAAGAAAATATCACTTCGGGCAAGAATGCCCTTCAGACAAGGACAGGCTGGTTTTTGTCCTCAAACAGTATGACTGGCCCTATTTCTCAGTGGGATGCTCAAAACATTTCAGAGACAACAGACAAATTTTAAAACCAATGTGATGTTAAAAAAACCCAAACCCCCAAACCCCCAAACCCCCACCAATTTGCAGGTAGGAGAAATGAGGTATGGAGCAGAATACATTTCCCCAAGACCATACAGGAAGTGAGGGAGCCGGGAGAGAAGAGCCCTGCATCTGCACTTCTGACAGAAAGAAGCACCTCCTTTTTCTTATACACGCATATCATAAAAATTACTTTGCTACTACTCGTGTGGGCAGAGAGCCTGTTGTGTCTTGTTTAAATGATCTAGCAGCTTACTTCCACAGAAAAGTCTTCTCAAATAGTTTTAACGACTAAACATCTGCTTCAGGTGTTTCTTATGCCAAACAAATGTCACATCAAGAAGGTCACTCACATTGTGCTAACACCTTAATAAGTCATTCTTTCTTTGTTTGGCTTAAGGCTCTAATATTTAGAGATGGTTTGAAGTTTTCTACATTATTAGCAAGCAGCTTGTCCAGAACTATAGAGTGAAGGTTATGTTGAAAGCATCCTTTTTCTTTCAGTTGAAGTTCATGTGCCGTACTCCAAAGCAATCTAAGAAGCTCATTAATCTAAGTTTTAAGTCCGAAAATACAGTATCAAAAGGCTTTGCTCCCTTGCCTGTGCGGCCTAATTTCTCTCTCTCTCCACTTTCATCCTCCCCATTTTATCTTTGTAAGCTGTAATATATAGCTTTTTAATGTTTCTGTGTCTGGGTAACAAGCTGAACTATGCACAATGAGATACAGAACCAAAAATTATCCGTATTTTAGATTCCAACTCTTTTGTAAGTTCTTCCTGGTATGGTCTGTTCTTTGCCACTTTACATTATGCACCAACAGAAGGAAAATAAAGATCACTAAGTACAGGTCTGTGAAACTTGCATGCCGTTTCTGTAGCAAGACTGAATCCCTGCTTATAGAAATTACTCACTATTAAGACAACACAAATGATCTGTCATACACAGAGAGTAATTTGGCTCTCCATGTTGTAGAGGTGGCTGTGTTTACAGACAGACTTTGAAAGTCAGCTCTGGGGACTGCACTGGGTTTTTGACAGGGTATTTTGAGAAGGGTATGGGTCAGTACACTAGAGAAATAAGAATCAGAAAACAAGACGGATCGCATTCTATTAAGGCGGTGGACAGCAACATTGCAGATTCATCCAGCTTTGTGGATAAAACTAGCAGAATTTAGCTAATCCTCACACACAGGAGCAGTGCTGTTACAATTGCTCAGTCAGCCATTCTGGGGTGAATCTGGATCATTTGGGTTTTAAGACTATTATGACGGCTTTACATTTCACTGAGCAGACTATTACACGTTTAATTCAGACAGTGAATTCTTAAATGTGGATTCCAAGTTCACTGTGTAGAAGAAAACAGTGGACAGTTCAGACCACTGTGGATATCATCACTTACCAAGTATCAGGACAAAAGTTAGTTTTTCTAGTAACAGTTAGTTATATAGAATACAGCATTTCCACACACTTTGGGAGGAGTTATAGAAACACACTTCTGGGAAGAATAAATAGTCTTTATGCCACTTGTCTTCTGCCCTTCAACTCCCCTATCCTACCTTAGATAAAGAAAACTAAAAATTAGCTGACCTTTTGTATGTCTGAAATTAAATTTCTGTATTTTACTATACTACCCTAATATACTCATTGTTTTGTTCACAAATTCTTTATGCCTTCAAACTGAACCTCCATATCTTTATTGTTTTCTAATCAGTGGATTACTACATTTTGTAGTTCACTGCTTTGAAAATATGCATTTTTAGGTAGCTTTTATGGTTAGAGCACAACACCAGAACAGCTCTTATAAGGGACAAAGCAAAAGGCAAATTACTGAAGAGAAAGAAAACTTCTTAAGATTCACCTGTATCTTAGAGCTTTCAAGCAAAATATTGCAATTCTTATAAATGTAATCAGGATTCAGGTGAAAATAACACAGTATATTTTTATAAGAATAAGGCACAGAATAGGAAGAATAGCCTTAGATTTATTTTGATTAATAGCATTGCTTCTTGCCATCACTGCAAAACTGCCTTGGTCCAACTTAACAAGTTATTTTTACAATTAGACAGCTACATTTGTGTCTTCCTGAAAATTCACTTCTGAATAATTGCTTTGCCTTCCTCACATTTTGCCTTGAAATCGATTTGAACATGGTGGGAGGATGCAAGAGGAATTCTTGCAGCAGAGATAACTGATCATAAGGCAACTGCACCTAGTCCAAAGACCCATGTCACACAGCATCCTGCTTTTAACAGTGACCAAAAGCAAGTCCCTAAGGGAGAGTATAAATGCAGAACAGGTATATATGATGCTTCTTTTGAGCACTCTTACTGCAACTGAGTCCCCAGCTATTTGCAGCTGGGGGATTTCCTGAGCTAGAGCAGTTTCTGTGTGTTTAACATCCTTCCAAGGATTTCTCTTCCACAAACTTGTACAGCCTCCTGTACAACAGCTCTGCTGGACTTATGGATAAGAGTTTCACAAATGAATATGAAGCAATTTTCAAGCCAGAAATCTATGGAAAGAAGGGAGGCATGACCTCGAGAGTAAATGAGAAACCTATAGCCTCACCAAGGAACTTGAGGGAAAAAAGTGTTTATCCTGCTGAAACATCTGGGTGATCAACACTGACTCTTGAGCTGTGAGGGCCCACGGCTAGCAACTTTATTATGGAAGATGTACTAGGAAAGAAAGAGTCAAAGCTGCCATCTTCTGTGGCCAGGGAAAACAGCCTCACAAATCCCAAACAAGTCTCAAATTTTCAGACCCAAACAAGGCATCCTGATGCACATAGTCACACCCTGGCAGAGGTTCATCACCTGGGAGAAAGGGCGTTCAAGCAAGAGTGGACAAACCAGCAAGTGACCCTGCAGATTCCACAGCTGTGGCATTCYGAAAGCTTGCGAAACATCTGTGTCCAAACCTTTAACAAGCCTGCTTTTTGCACACAGCCCAGATTATTTTACTAATCTGCACATGCCCAAATCATGAGCAGACCAGAAATTCCCTCTTCAGACCATGTGCTCAGCCTGCTGAACTCCACCAGCCATAGCACGCTTGCACCCACGGAAATGGAACCAGCTTGAAACTGCAGTAAGGCAAAGGGGTTTTAATATCCCATATATAGGATGTCAATTATCCCTATCCACATTCAAATGTCCAAAGCGTTAGTCCTGATTTTCTGCTTTCGTGAGACACAGTTGAAGTTTAGCTAATACGATTCAAAAGGTTTGGTTTCTAAATCTTTCTGCAAAGTCTGATCTCTTTCAATGACTCTCAATAATATTGCTTCATTTCATATATGTTAACACCTTCTTATTTCAAAATTGATACATACTTTTAAGCTACTTCTTTAAAGATTAATCATTATTGGCAGTAAATTCCAGGGCATTTTTTCCAGTCTTTTTGGACTGTCAGCCATAAAAAAACTGTAAATTATAAAGATGTGTGCAGGGATCACCCTTGGCTATATAGGTTCTCACATGAGATCACAAAGACTGTAGTATCGTATGGTAAGAGCACCATGGGGCCACATACTGTTCTAGAAGACATGTCTCAATGTGATGTCTAAGTTGATCTGCCCTTTATGCCAAACTCCTACTGATATTGAAGAGTTCTGCATACACAGAAAGAGTAGATAGAATATAATACAAAAATAAAGCGGCAGCATCAACTGAAGTTCCTTGTTCTCCTGAGTTTGTCAAGGCTCTGTAACTTGGCAGCTTTTCATACAATATTTATTATGGCTGCAATTTTTCCCCACTAACATGTTTTAATCTGGGAAAAATGTCACATATTTCTATTTTAAATACACAAAGTCTGACATTTTTTGTGAGCTCATCTTTAGTAGATTGCTTTTTGTTCTAACCTTGGAAGAGTGGGGAAAAGATGCTTCTCCTATCTTCTTACTTCTTTTTCCTTTGAAGTCTATATATTCCCTGTTTTGGGTTTGTGTGGTATACACAATATCTCACAATAGAGTGGAAGTCATAGGTAGTGTTCAGRCCTTAAGCTATTATTGCTCAAACTACAAGTAGGTAGAAAACTTCTTTGCTAATATCAAAGATAGAACAAGTCATATATCAAAGAAATGGGTCAGAGCTGACTCCTTGGGCAACCTAGATTCTCTCTGGTGCATCAGCATTTCAAATTAGCAGGTGCACATGTGCAGTGTATACAACAAATTGGATAATCTACTGCTTGATAGCTCAAAAACATTAGCATTCAATCAGATGATACTTTATCACTTACTCCACTATAGATGATGTACGTTGCAAGCAGCACAGGAAAAAAATCTAGACATGTCATAAGAATTCTTTTAGAACTCACCAAAAGGCAGTTTCTCCAAGCTAGTATTTCTTTTTTTTTTTTTTTTTATTAAATAGTTGACTCATACAAACTGAAATTTCTGAAATTTGTATCTGCTCATCTAGAGTTCATGCCATACATCAGAAGTGAAAGCATAATTTTCATCCTTCTACATGAACTGAATTGTTGTTGTTATCCAGTTTTCCAGATGTGAAAATCTGTCATCTCTATCAATGTCTGTGTATCTAAACTTGTATTTCAGCAGTCTGGCTTACAGATCTGAAACCATGCTGTGCATCTAAAAGGAAAAGGTAATTTCTTTCCCTCCTACAAGGAATGTCCCATTGTTATGATCCAGTTTTCCTCTCAGAATTTGTCACTATTATTTTTTAATTAGGCATGTAATGCATCTAATATCCTTCATAGCCTTGCATTCCTTACTGAATCGGTATTCCTAAAGTTCAGAAATACCAGTTCTCCATTTAAATAGCTGGGGAGATCATTAACGAGACAAATTTTTCTCCACATAGACAAGCTAGTTTCCCAAATCATGAAGTGTCTTTTAAAGGTAACATTTACATTCACATCACAAACATTCCATGTGAGAATCTTGTTATGAATAAATGGATAATATTGCAAAATAAATATGGCAAGTTCTGATTTCAGTGTCTTTAGAGTGAAAGATTTTTTACTGACATTTAATGTCTCGATGAATCTGTAAGACAGCAGTCTTTTACCATTAGTAGATCAGATTCAACAGTATATGTGCTGTTTTCAGCATCTCTTCCCCTCCAAACATTGTTTAATCACAGTGAAAACTCATTAACTGAGCTGCTTATCCATGGTACTTAGAAAGCAAATTCAACTTAATATGCATTTTTGAAGCTATATAACTATCCCAATGGGTTACCTAGAGATCTGAACAAAAGTGATGCTTTGCCTGTCTTATGGAAAGCAGAAGACATCCCTGACAGAATACGGAGTGACTCACAGGAAAATGCCCGAGTACTTCAAACCATATATCCATAATCTAACTCTAGATCCTGATTATGTTACAACAAGCTAAGCCACTTCCACGTAGCACATCTTTTCTTGTTAGCACCCATGGCCTTTTCCAAAGCAATGCGTCAGCAGCTGCATGCAAAACAGCTGAGAGACATAATTAAAAATACATCGAAATCTCTCTGCTGATGGCATGGTGAGAATTAGTCAACAATTCTGCTCGTACAAGCTCTGTCCCATGTTCAGCTGTCAATCAGACTGAACAGGGGTCTGGACATTATAAGCATTCTCACCATTTGGTCATCACTGCTTTCCCCCATAATATTTTCTATCACTGCGAAGTTCAGTGTCGGCCTCCAGCTGGCAGAATAGTCAATATTAACAAGCAACTGCTCATCTTCAATCTCTGAGTATATCTGCCGCAGCACCATGAGACAAGCAGGAAGAGGTTGAGAAACACATTAATTCCAGTTCCTGGTAAGAGATTATACTTCAATACTGAATGTTGATTTTGAGCGTTATGTCTCTTTACCAGGAAGGATGAGAATTGGCAGAAATTATCACTACTGGGAGTTTATATCTGGAGAATTTACCAGCTACCTATGAATCTCTGCTAAAATAATTTTAACTGAAGAAACATTAAACTTGTAACTATATGAAACTTCAGTTATCCACATTCTGGCACATGTAGAGCTCTTCGACCATTCACTATTGTCGTTTCAGAAAAATCTGCATATGGTGCTACCTAGAACTGTACTAGATGATATTTGAACATGTACCTGAGCCCTGCTCCCCCATTCAGTGGCTACCATATTACAAAGATCTACATGATGATGAAAATAAAGTATGAAGATCTAGAACAAGAGCAGCATGGAGTCTAAAATTAAATCCTACACTGCACAAGGAATTCACTTGTCTTCTGCACCAGACCGCAAATCAGACCTATTGGACAATTACTGGAGTCAGCAGTTGTGGAAACTGCAGTGCCACTTGACATACAGTTTTCATCCAATATGTTATAAATGTTATAAATATTTTACTATACAGGCAACATGAGGCAGCAAATATATTACCAACTTGATTGCTACAGGATTTTGCTGCAATTCATGAAGCAAAAAAGTTGTGGGTTTTTTTTTTTTAAGGAATGCAGCTAGTTTTGTTATCCTGCTGTAACAGTCACCCTGGCTTCTATTCCAGCAGCCCCTTCTGCCAAAGTGGAGGGCACTATTGGCTTTTTGCAAATTTTCTTAGGTCAAGTGTGTGCAGGAATCATACAGATCCTTCTGCAAGCAAAGAAGGATCATGATTTTGTTGATCAGGAAGGAATTGGAGGAATCTTTCCCTCTTTCAGACCACCTTGCTTTGACCTTAGCTACTCCCCTCTCTTACATTTTAGTCACAGAAATAGCAGTGTCAACTTCAGTTGATTTCCTTCCAGTGCCAGGCTCTCCTTTATTCTATTTCTGAATTTTTTCACACTTTCTACATCATCAGCTCCATATAAAGAACACCAGTGGAAATGGTTTCCCCATTTAGGCGGTTACTATTCACAGGGGATAGAGAAGTTAAGGCTATTTTACACCAGTACTGGTAGACTCCACCCTCAACAGTTCTCCTGGGGCTAACAACAACATGCCAGTTAGATAAAATCTAACTAAATTTCACTTCACAGTTGCACCAATACAGACAGAAAAGCCTTTACACGAAGAGCCAATATATTTCTTTTTACAACCGTCAAATTCCTAAGAATAGGCCTGTGCCATTTAGTGGGCAGAGGACTTGCCTGGGGTATAAACCAAATTTCCCAGAAGTCCCGCTGTTGTGCTGAGAGCGTTGGTTCTGTGTCTCCCCTCTCCAGCCCCTGTATTATTTCTGTATGTAAAGGATGAGTTCGGATAGAATAGGGCTACCTCCAAGGACATCTGTATACAGAATGTCTCACAGTAACTTGTTCTGGATGCTCTAGAACTGAAAACAGAGATTAGTTTAATAAATGGAAATCTAGTTCTTGATAGGTTTACAAATGAGAAGTTCCTGAAACTTTGGCATCTCATGAAGGAATGAAGAGCTAATGCCTACTACTACTTTTTTGGGAAGTGTGTAATTTTGCTTGAATTTAACTTCTGATTCTGTATTTCACACCATATATAYATATGTTGCAAACTTAAAGTTTGCAACTTGGCAAAGTCTTTGAAAATTGCAGGATTTCTGTTTGAGAGGCAGTGAGAGTATTTTACAGACATATGCCAAATGTGCTTCCTAACTCTGGAGTGTTTTTGTCTAGGGGAAGCAAGGAAAGTGAACTGGCAGTCTTCATTCATAGTGGATAATCCTTCACTTGATAAGGAGTCATCCTAAGTTGGCCCTCAGGTAGGAAATATAAAGAGTTGTTCGAATTCTGTGCCAGGACCCATTTTAAAAAATGTACTGCTATCATTATTTGCATTAGAGTATTACTCAAAGGCCATAATTGAAGCACTGTCCCATTGTGCAGGATAAATACTACACAACTCTGCTGCTTTAAGTACCACATAGCACATCAATTTTTTTAGTGCCACACTAATTTGACTTTTTCTTAGTCTGATATTAATGCTTTAAAAATGTCAGTTTCTGTCAGTTTAAGACCTGACACAAAAGGTTTAGCTGTTCCTCTAAAGAAAGCCAAACAGGCAAAATTACAAACCTGAAGTCTATATTTATTGTGTGATTTCATAAGATATGAAAGAAAAATATTTGTTTTCACCTGCTGTTCCAGTTACTGGCATGTTCCCAGAGCATGTGTAAATACTAGTATAAAATCCACTTTTGACAGAATACACTTCATCCCTACTTTGAGCAGCAAAGATATCACCAAAGTATAGAGTGCACGTCCAGAATATCGTTCTGCCTTAGGAACGAATATAAGTTACAAGACACGTTTAGTGTGGAACTAACTTCTGGAGCTGAAAAGTCCTGTTTTCCCTCCAGAGGAACTTAGTTCCTCCCTCCAGGGAACAGCTGCCGCACTAAACCGTTGGAGTTCAGGACAATTAAGCTGTAAGAACTGGATTTCAGTTGGTCTTCAGCTCTGCTATTGATACAACATGATTCTGTTTAGGAGTCAGCTCCCTCATTCATGAAATGGGCTCTCTTACACTGATTTAGGACTATAGCAGATCATCTCATTTGCAGAGACTAATAGTTACCGAACATCCGTCAAGCCACTGTAACTGACAAATTGTGCATGCCTGGTGTGCAGCACAGCCTGCAGCAGCCCGATTTCAGGCTGAAAAATAAGACTAATTACTTCCTTTTGTCTCAGACTAGGAGTAACCATTGTCCTGGTTCCGGCTGGGACAGAGTTAACTTTCTTCCCGGTAGCTGGGGGGGTGTGCTGTGTTTTGGGTTTGGTATAATAGGAGCGTTGATGGCCCATTGATGTTTTGGGTGGTGCTTGCACCGGGCACTTTTCGGCCTCCCATGCCCTGCCAGGTGCATGGGAAGCTGGCGGGGGGAGCACAGCCGGGGTGGTTGACCCAGCTGGCCAATGGGGTATTCCATACCATGCGACATCATGCTCAGTATAAAAACTAAGCGGGGGGGGTGGGGGGTGCGGGGCGCAGGGGGGAGGCAGGCTCTGGCTTCACAGGACGGGCTCTCACGTATCAGGCTATGTGTCGGTTTGGCAGGTGGTGAGCAGTTGCATTGTGCATCGCCTGCTTTGTATATTCTATTGTTGTTGTTGTTAYCACTGTTGTTATTACTGTTCCACTTTGTTTTATTTCAATTATTAAACTGTTTTTATCTCAACCCATGAGTTTTCCTACTCGTGCCCTCCCGATTCTCTCCCCCATCCTACCGGAGGAGGAGGGTGAGCAAGTGGCTGCGTGGTGTTTAGGTGCTGGCCAGGGTTAAACCACAACAACCATATAGAAAGACACCACTAAGCAGCTGGTGGGTAACCATTTTTCATGTTGCAGCAACAGAAGTCCTTCTCTGATTCCTTCCCACCCTCACTGGGTGGACTTCATTCACACTTGTACAAGTGAGAGCAGTATGGAGCCATGCACAATGCTTCCTATGGAAACACTATGTGAAGAGGAAAAACAGCTGAATGAAACTGGAGAATAGCATCTTAAGAAGCACTTGCTGCTTGTTGACTCCAAATCTCGGAATTAAGCAGATAATTCTTGAACAGGGCTAAAACTGCTACACRATGACAGACATTTAGGCCATAGTTCACAATAGGTAGTCTTTGGTGACAGCTCTCCCTAGTGACAGTATTTCCTTACATTTCCTCCACATTCCCCTTTTTGCTTGCTCTTCTTCCTCCTTTACTTGTGCCAGCACAGGCACTTAGCCTACTGAGTCAAGTAACTGATCTGGCTTAAATAAAATCTGGTCAACAGAAAAGTGGGACCACTGAGAAGGCAATATATAAAAGAGCAGGAGGAGGAATACTCTCAACTAGTGTTGCTAACAAGGGTACACCGTCCTTGAGACCACAGCCTTTGTGAATCAGAGCAGAATTTGGGTCAATTCTTTTTGTGTCTGTGTAAGATTTGGACATCAAAGTAGAGCTTGATGTAATAAAGCACCAGCAATGGAACAGACGTGATATCCGAAGACAAAGCAGGAGAAAAAAAAAAAAAAACAACCAAACTTGCCCAAGACTGCCAGGAAGCAATGAAAGTTTCAGGAGTTTGATCAAGGGGTACCCTTGCAGGGTGGCTCTTTCTCCTCATTTAAGATCTAGACCACGCTGGGGTGGCTGGAGAAGCTACTATCACATGTGGCCAAATCAGGTGGTAAAAGCAGGGATAGAGTGCTTGCAGTTTATCTCTGGGAACATGATCCAATTATGGGTCACTTAAACCAAAAGCAAAACAAGCTACAACCTAATTACGAAGAAGATAGATCATGGGGAAAAGTGAGTGAGGATATCACACAGGAAGAAAAAGTCCACAAACCCRAAAGAGTACACAACACCAGAAAGCCAAAACAAAGTGACTAGCTAGGCTCCTCACCCCCAACTACCTACCACAGCATTTATTCCTCAGATGAATAAATTCAGTTAACCAGGCCAAGTGAGGTGACTTGCAACAAGGCTATCATCTTGTACTACCTGAGACTATCATAGACCTGTTCAGTATATACATAGACTCAAATACAATTCAAACAGCATAACATGCGAAGAAGACCCCAAAACAAAAATCGGAATTATTGAAACAGAATACCCAACCAATCACCATGACTGCCTCAACACAGAAGAACAAGAAACTCCTACCTAGTGTCAGGTATTGCTTTCTGCCTCTTTCTTGTATCATCTGTAGAAAGAAAGGAGGTCAGAATGCAATAGTCTCCAAAGATGGACAGTTTACAAATGAAGATGTTCTGGCACTTCATTAGCTCTGTGTGGGATGCTAGTATCAAATTTCTTTCCTATCAATCAGCCACACAGCTTTATTTAGCTGAACTAGGTAGTGTTTGTCTGTGGAACCAACTATGTCCAGTCAGGTCCAGAGTTTCAAAAAAATGTTCTAGTCATTTATGCCAAAATACTTCCAAGGAAAACAGCCAAAAAAAAAAAAAAAAAAAAAAAAAAAAAAAAAAAAAAAAAAAAAAAAAAAAGAAAAAAAGAAAATGGCAGTCATTTATCTCTACTATCTGTTTACTAGGGCATTACTTTAAAACATCTGCAAGTTACAGTACTAGCTAATGGCACCAAACAGGACTATCTCTCAAGATAGTACCCATATTGCATTTGTCTTGCACAGGACTTAGCAGTCCAGTAACTCTAGTAATATACTGTGCATGTGAATAGCACATGGAGAGCAGATAGAGGCTACATGGATCTGTGGTGAGGGGAACAGGTGGTCCACAATGCTCATGACATGGGGAAAAGACAACTGCAGGGAAAGAGCCTTACTGCTCTGCAAACACCAAGTTGTCTTTATTTGTATAGACTTGCTCAGTGTCAGTAATTTATTGAGTTCCTCTCTGGAAGGAGAGGAGGCAGAAGATAAGGGGTCACTTYAGAGATTAGCTCGCTTTGTACCTCACTAACTCTAACACACGGCTGGAAACTAAAGAATATTGCATGAATCTTGGGACTGAATGTAGGCTGTGGATTTGAACAGCGCAAAAATAAGGACTCATGATATCATAGCTAAAAGACAACACATCGTGTAACACTAGGATGGTCTCTGTGTCTCTTCACCGTCCAGGACATGAGATAATCTCAACCCTATTCCAATGCACTCTTAGAGTAGATAGAGTCACACCATCAGATGCCTCACACATACATTTTTAAATAAATGCACAAACAGATGAAATCTGACTGTAACAAGCTACATATATTCAGACATCACATAAATATCAGCTGTTATTTTCTTATAAATGCAATTGCCAACGTGTAATAAACAAAAGAACAAACCAACACTCTACCCTGCCAGGGAAGAAACAGCCAAGAACTCATCACTACAGTTTTATCCTGCTGCCACTGCCGAGCTTCACCCAAAATTTGCCAGGCATAAGCTTCAGGTTGAAAATAACAGTGACTGCAAACTGGAATTTAAGGCAAAGCCAAGAACTTTTCATTCTTGCAAACTAACTGCACTGAGTTTAAAGTACTCACATAGGGCAGAGTTTTGGGGTTCTTTTAAAGAGATTTTCAGTTTTCAGAAAGAAAAAGATGAAGTTTGGTGGGTTTTTTTTTAAACTTTGGCTACAATCTATTTTTCAGCTTTTCTGCTCCTCATGGTTACGTGTACACAACAAAAAAATTCTCCTAACGTTCCTTGACTGGAAAAAACATAGCATCATTCCTTACAGTCAAGTACCCAGTTGAAAACCCAGATCAAGCCTCCAAAAGGTAGCTGCAAATGGGAGCAATCCCTAGAAAGAAGTTCCAACTGTCAAGTTAACTTGGCTGCTAGTTGGAGGATTATTAGAAAACAGAACTATCCTGTGATTCTTCCTTCTGCAACACAGAAAGAAGGGCTGGGTCAAGGGGAAGTCTATGAAAACCAGTTGTTGAGTGGTTGTTTTTTTTTTAAAAATCAGAGTTCTTAAGCTATTAGTGGCTGATCACTTGAAGGAAGTACGCAGCTGTTTTGATTAATGATTGAATTTTAAATATTTATGATGGATGAAGTATGTATCTGGAAATGATTGGGGGTACTGCTGTTTGTCATATGCTTCTCACCAGGACTCTACTGAAAATGAGATAATATCACAACAGGTTTTAATTCCAGTATAAAATATTGTAAGAAATTGTAGAGACAGAAATACTGGGGGGGGGACCCAACAACAAAAAACCTAAGTAGTTAAAAGCTGATTCAAGATTATTTTCAGAATATTTTGAAATGAGCTTTTTTTTTTTCCTCTTTAAAAACAATTTTCTGATGACTTGGTATTTAAAGTACTCTTGAATCACAACTTTTCAAATGCATTTTAGCATTCAGTAGGAATTTGCATCACCTGTGTTGCACCTGAAGTATTTCAGGCAAGGATAAACAAAAACTGGGTGATATTAGTAACTGCTACAGTACCTGCAAAGAAATGATGGCCAGACTGCCTCTGATTAAATTGTTAAAGCTGGTCATTGCCTATCCAGACTGATACCATAGGTATGGACCTTGCTAGAGGGCAGGGCTTGGGGATCTGGAATTTTCAGTCTTCCTTCTTCAGCTAGGAGGATAGGGGAGGGGAAGACCCCAAGCAGACCAACTCCACATTCTTCATCTCCATTCCCTTTTCCCCCAAGGTAGGATGGTAGCAGAGGTAAAAACAGTCTCTTCATCTTCCCTCCTTTTGAGCTGTCACGAGGGAAAACATGGACTGAAATTCTTTAATCTTCCGTCCAGCATTTTGGAGAATTTTATACTGCCACAACGTTTCATTTTTTAGGACAGTTGATGGCTTAAAGATGAGCCCCTGCAAAGATCCTGTCACCTGGTAGATTTGGGCATGGGAAGAGCTCATAGCTTCCCTAGGGACCATACTTTACAATGAGATAGGCCCTCATAGTTAATACAGTTCAGAGCTCAGTTTGTGTCTCCTGCTGGCAGAGAGGCACAGTGTAAGTGTCTGGTTCTAAACAGCAACGCTAGACAAAAAAAAAAAAAAAAAAAAAACCAACAAAAAACAACAAAGTCAGTCAACTGCTCACCAAGACCTAGAGATTTAAACCTGGAGGTGAGAATTAACAGTGACGCATCAGCAATAGAAAACACTGTTGGGTGCTGTAGCATTGTATCCCTGATAGTTAAAGCACTTAAAATATGCTGTAGTCTTTACATTAAATGATACTGTTGTATCCAAGATTCTTAGAAGTATGATTAGGCTGATGCATAATTGAAAGAGAAAAAAAAAGACAATCAAAAACTGGCTATGTATAAGATACGATTCATAAAGGATGTGTACCTCAGATTTTTGTTGTACTTCTTTTGGAAAAAATCCTGCAAATGCGTAAGAGTTTCACAGAGAATGCTATATATAATCTATACACATTTACCACTAGTATAATGTGAGGAAATATTTTTTTTAAATGAAAAAATACAGGAGGCCATAATTTTTCATGATCCTTTGTGTTTTGTTAAATAATTATGAAGTAACATAAAGAACTAGTTTGTATCTTTCTGAAGCAGTATTTTCATATAAAATGAGCACATTTTGATTCAGTCTTTAAAGACACATCTCTAGTTGTATTGGTGGGCAAGTATATTGCAGATTATAGTAACGTACATTACTGATCTGTAGCAAAAACTTTGTGAGTGGAATTTAAATTCCGAGATGGTTTGACCATATCTTTTTTATTTTAAATATCTTCACCAGGGCTGAAATTGTTTATCATATACTTCAGCCTAAGGCAAAATTTTAGATCTGAGCTAGGATCCATTAAAACACACGTTTGTAAGGCAGGTCTGGACACAACAAGGAATAACATGCCATTGCAACCAGAGTATTTCTCCACTCACAGTGACGACTACTAAAATCCTTCAGATATTCATCAGCTCCTGAAGCTTACTTTTTGAAAAGTTTTGATAATTACTTCCTGTACTTGCCAATATTCAGAAATTATTTTCTGCTGCCACAAGAAATATTTAGGATGAAAATATTCTCCTATTGGTACCTTTCTGTGTGGTATTAAAACTGGGAATGTATTTATATTTAGGTTTCACCCAAGAGAAAGATTCTTGTATAATTCAGTACTACACTTACAGAGGAAAAAACCTCTAGGCCATAATATGTAGTTAATATTCAGAATTAAGTCAGTTTATTATGCATCAACTGGTAGGTCAAACTCAGCTTTGTGTGCTGTAATTTATAATACAGCTTTATGCCCAAAGCAATATGGAAGCCCTGAAGCAACACTGAATTATTACAACTGAATCTGAACACTACCTRCCAAAATATATATGATTTCTTATATTTCTATTGCATGCGGGCTATAAACATGATGTCAGATAGCTCTATGCTGCAAGGACATCTAAATAAAATATCTGTTTCATGACCAGTGTCAGCATTTGGCAGTCTACTTCCTGCAGTCTTAGTAGTCCAGCTGCTTCAGCTGATTTAACTAATTCAGTAAAAGTAATATAAGGAGCTTTATAACTTTCTCAGAACTAACAGATTTTTCTCCCCTAATGGCACAGCAAATAAAACTGCACAGCAATTTGGTAACATTACAGTTTTGCCCAGGCTCAGACTTTATATTTCTATTTTATATTTAGTGATCTACATGGGCAAGGCACGAAGTAACATGCTCCCGGAAATCCTCAGGAGCTAAAGCTGAACTACCCTACTCCCTTCTGCTTCCGAACTTGGGCTCCTTCCTGCTCCAAAGTGGACAGACATCTCATTGTCTAGGGGCAAGGCCAGGCTGCCTTTGCAGTGCCATCACTATGGAGGGTTTGCTTCTGAATGGTTTAAACTATCCTATACATGATAAAGGAGAACACTGGAAATGGACATCACTGCAGCAGTCAGACAAGTTACAGTCTCTTCAAATGCTGGGGAAATGAACTCCTCCTCTCACGCTTATCCTGACAGTAGTCTAGAGACAGGATAAGACGACTCTGTAAAATATACAGCGCCTTTGCCACCCCTGAAAACTGGACATGTTTTTCTCTCGATCATTTTAAAAGATAAGTGAGCTTAAGATCTGGGATCATTAGGCCAATCGTGTGTCAGAAGTATCCCTCCGAAGGGTATTTTCAGCCATGATGAGTGGCATGAGTGGAGACAGAACAAAGTTTCCATGTTAAAAATGTTAAGTTTTATTCTTCCTCACTCTCCTTCTGTCACTGAGAGCTCTACCCACAACAGGTGCATTAGCAGCAAGTTTGCCAGCTTAGGCTTGGTAGCCACTTTTGTACACTTCTGCTAATACTCTTCAAGTAATATGCGGCCCTGTGAAGAAATAAAATTTAAAAATAACAAAACTCTATAATCAAACCCCATTGACATTGGCTAATTAATGCCGAGTATTTTGATATTGCTTCTCACCATAGCATAGCACATCTCTCTGAACTCACAAAGAGCCTTATTTATACATTCCTTGGAGCAGTTTTTCACTGGTGTAACCCTATGACTACATTATAATGGATTTATACATCCTCCTGACTTACATCTCTTTGAGAGATCAGAACTAGTCCCAAGAGGTTTAAGCCTCACCTAAATTAGTTCCCAATGTGAAAGAATCTGCAAATAAACTAATTAGAGATTAATTGGCTAATACATATAGATAAGTTAATTAGGGATTAATTTGTGTTTATATAGTATGGTCCTTAGAAGATGTAAATTGCTCTTAAAGTACTGAGTATTATATATCAATTTCTATGGCTGTCTGACAGTTCTTAGTTGCTGTGTATATAACTGTACTTGCTGTTGTACCTACCAGTTTACACATCTCCACACAATTCCGCCTGTATAGTTTGTCATTATGAATTTGATCTTATCATCTTGCAAAAGAATTAACTGGAGAAAAACAAACAAAACAAAACAAAAAAATCATGGTGCACAACTGAAATGCATACACCTCCACAGAGGAAAAAGAAATGTCCTCTTCTGTTGTGCAGAAAGGGTGACGTAAACCTGGGAAGTCATGCTGAGCTCTAAGTTGGGTGGTTTCACAAATCCCCATGTGACCCTGGAGCAAACAAGGTCTTTCCAGAATTTGTATCCAGATGCTTCTTCATAAGCTCTTCTCCTTTAATCCATCAACCTTCCCGAGATATAGGCAGGATTCACAGGAACATACATAAACAAGAGTATGCCAGTACAACTTAGTAACATGAACTGCCTTCCTATTCTAGCTACCTATAACTTCCCACCTGGTTTCAACTGGTAAGAATTTTATTTTCCTGGATCAATCTAACTCCATCCAAGAGCTTCTGTAATTCCTCAAAGACTGTATTCTATGCGCTATGGAAAATTTCTTATGTTGTTAATATAATTCTATTTATGAAATGTATTGTGAACTTTCTTTTATCAAAGTTTTCAATCCCAAGCATATATATTCCTACATATTTTCCCCAGTTCTGAACTGGTTACTAATTCTAAGGTGTTCATCAATGAATGGGGGGCTATAATTGAGTCTTGAGTCAGCCCTAGAGAGAGGAAAATTTGAACTGCAAGCTTTTCATGGTGAAGTTTTCAGAAGTCCTGTATGCTAATTTACACTCTAAACCTGATACTTGGTATATTTATATATTAATAATACAGGCTGAGCACAAAGCTAGTGAAAATTAACCAACTAATGCAAAACTCATAACACAATTGACATTTAGGATAACTGTTCAATTTTACAGATTACTCTGCTGATGCGCACACAGAGCCTCAGTGGCAGAACAAAGCCATAAATTACAGGTCAGTAAAACTGAGCAGACTCCAGACACACAAACCCTATAGAAACATTCATCAAAGCTGATACCTGAAGACCACAGAGGATAGAATCAGGACTAGTCTGCTGAGAAAAAGGAAAAACCTTGTGGTAAATTTGTACCCTGGGAAGAAAACTTCAGCATCTTGGCTCTAATTGGTATTGGCAGAGTCAGTAACCCAAAAATAAACAAGTCTTCAAAGTGAATATTTGAGCAGAAGGACAATTACTGCAGGACTAGACATTAGCCAGGAAAGGCTTTTCTTGCACAAGAATCCACATTAGTACCAGCTAAATGAGATGTATACGAAATCCCCTGTTGTTTCCAGCTGCATGCACACATCCCACATGCTAGCAAAGTAATCAGAAAAAACCTTTCATATAACTCATGTAGATCGAGCTCCTCAGTCACGCTTCTCAACCTTCTTCTGGCTATAACAGAGAGCTTCTGCCACAGCACGCTGCTTGTAAGCACCTCTGGGAATGATGAATTGGATCAATAATTCTTTTCAGGTGGTTTCAGCTTAGCAGATTTAAATGGAGTTTTATTCTCTTGGCAAATAATGGGACTTGTTATGATACTACCACAAGACAGTTTGAACAATTACAACAATGACGTGGTTTTCTTTTTTCTTAAGGTTTGACTGCACAATCCAAACACTGTCGTTAGCAGGCAAATCCACAAACTGTGAAGAGGTTTTTTAATGCAATACACAAAGTTCTCAATTCATCTCTGTCTTTGGTCTTTATAAGAAGAGTTCTACCTTATACTGCCATACTGGGGCAGACAACAGACACTTGAAAACAAAACCTCCATAATAAAAATATTTAAAGGCCTAGGTTTGCTAGAAAAATTTGTATTCAGCTGACAAACTTCAAGACAGCACAGCAAAACTGGTTAGCTAAAGAAGTTTGTTGAATTTTCAAAGATGTACTAACAAAAATAAAAGAATTGAGAACAGTCCTGCATTATTTTGGATACCAAAGGTTAACAACCCAAAGATTTAAACCATACAGGATTTCAAATACAGAAAGTAACACGAATGAATACCAGGACAATAACACCACCTCTAGTACCACTTACATACATACTGCATAACAACATTTACCAGCTGTTTAACACTAAGCCTCAGTTGTTCTCTGCAGAATACATCATTCACATGAGTTTTAAATTAAATTCACCTCCAACAATATTTTTTTTAAACTTACAAACATCTGACCTGATTAATCATGAAACTGATGCAGTAGAAAATTGGATGTAGAGTTGAAACTTCACTCCATTTATAAATTTCTTGCTATGTAATTTGCAAGCTTTATACTTTCTCTGCTGTAGTGTTTCTGCCACATTTAAAAAGGAGTTGACATATATTTCAGAGCGTCAGCATTTGTTCAACTGTCTACAAAGCCTCAACTCGTCTTGTCATTCATCACCCATAAGTCTTTTTCTTCTTTTTCCACCTATGCTACTGTCCCTACACTTTGCTGACAAAGGATATCAGCAACAAGACTATGCAACATGATTAGCTTCAAACATAGGTAACGACAAATCATGCTTAGCACTATTTCTGTAACTGGGGTTAGTCTTCAGCCCTGTAACCACATTAATTGTGAGTTCAGGACAACTTGCATTTGCCTATAAGCATGAAAGAGAACCATGCTTATGAACTAGGAACATCTGCTGGAACAGTAAGGGTGATGGGAGGCATGCAGGATGGTGTGGTATGTGCGGAACAGAGAGGGTCAGAGTTTACCAGTGTAGATACTGCTGGGGTTTACCATTACTACTTTTGCTTGAGTACAATCAGAGCAGGTCTAACTTCAGGCAGAAGGTGACAGATTCTCAGAAACATAGCAAAAGACTCGCTGCCTGGGCATGGAGATTTAACCATTTTGAAAAGGGCAGCAGTAACTAAAAGGCAGTAGCTGAACACAAAGTTTTCAGAGTGTACACTTTAAAGAGACTGATTTCCTCCTAGCCTGCCTTTCCACCCTTCCCACTTTCTCTTTCCACACAGAAAGCACTGTAGTTACATACAATAAAGAGTCTGTGCTATTTCTAGTCAAGGTCAGTAAAGTCATTTTTGTATTTTGTCTTTAAAGAAAAATCAAAAAAATCATTATTACCCTAACTTGGATGGTCTTTTTCAACACAAAGCCATGACTGTGAATCACCTTCCTGTTCATAAGTGCAACTCTGGCAGCTGAGACATAAAATCTTCCTTATGGAAGAATGTATTTCCCTGGCAAGGCTGTGGTTGGTGCATGTGCCTTACTGCTACCTTGGCACATGGGAAAATTATTCCTGGATCATCCTGATTTATTTTTTTTTAATTTCATTTAATTGTAAAATTCTTCAAATCATGTTCCCCATCTGTACTCTTCCAGGCTTTTCCAGGACATTTGTAAATGTTTTCCTTTCCCTTCAGTGAGTACAGCCATCTTTTCAAGTGTAGCCTTTTCCCTGCAAGCAGGCACCACTTGCAGAGCTTTCATACCCAGAGAATGTAACATGCAGTAGAAAATGTGCAAAGCTAGTGCAGGATGAGTAAAAGCTCTTAAGTGTATGTTGCTCATTAATTAGTCAACAGAGTCTCCAGCTGCCTCTCTCATTCAAGGCTGTTTTCCTTTGCTTTTCTTTTTTTTCCTTCATCCCCACCCCCAGGGAAAACCAGCTCCATACATGCAGCTTGCTTTAAAGAGATTTCTGCTGTATCTCTGATATCACCTATATTAAGTGCTCCATATAAAACCAGGGAGCACATTTTAGTAACATTATGCTGACTCCTTTTCCTTGGAATCATTTATAGTGTTTTTACTTTTTTTTTTTTTCCACTGTTAAATTTACTGGTATTGCACAGGGGTGTACTTTAATATGGACAAAACATTATAAATCCCCTAACATCTACCTGTGTAAGAAAGAGTATGTTATGCACATAAGCAGAAAACAGAATCCAGGCACTATATATAATAAAATCATGTTATCCAACTAGAAACATAGGGAATCAGTATTGTTCATTATTTTACAAGAGAGTTCAAAGGCTAATGATCAGCTCTAGCAGTTCTAGGCACTATACAAAGAATATTAATAGCTTCTGACCCCCAAAACTCACCACAGGTGCTAGTGTATAGATAAAGTGCATAAATGTGGAAAGTGAGTTTTTCCAGAGCCAGGAAAATATTTGTGATGCAGCCTGGAAAAGGAACTTGTATCCCCTGGAATATAGTCTAGGGCCGTAACTCTCATTTATCATCAGTGATCCATAACAATCGCTAACATTTCTCAAAAGCAAGCAAGATCTAAAATAATGCTGTTTCTCTGAGCATAAAGGCTTGTGTATTGACATGCATACATCTAGATGTATAAATATACATTGCGCAGTAAAAGTTTTCCTCCTTGTTTTAAATAAAAGCTGAGGTTACTTTAACGGTGGCTGGACGTTGACACCTTTATGGACTATTCCATTTACCTTGCTTCTCAGTTTAAACAACATATCAGATAGAAAATAATTCGGAAGTTCACGTACAGCGTTTTGCTGGGATGTCAGATGTTACAACGTGAGGGAAGTTTAATTGCTCTGCTTTTAAACCTAGCTCTGAAAGGCCTAGCCAGCCTGTAAATGTCCCATTCAGAAATGCTTTTGGATTGTTTATGTCTTCTTTCACCAAATTTGTATGAAGGACAATCTTGAGCCATCTGGTGCCTATTTAATTTTTAACCAGCTCTCACTTGGAATATTTCTTTCTTTATACTTATTTTGTCTTAACAAATTGGCCATAAGCTAAACTGCACCATCTGTGACTTCCAGTAAATACAACTGTTGCTAATGAAATTACCCAGCTTCATCATTTTGATTTAAATGCATTGCCTGCTTTTTCTATGACCTTTCATTGCTTGCCATCAAATCACAGCTTCCACACATTTAGATACACACTCATGTAGGTCAGGCTTCAGGAATAAATCTTATCTGTGAATCTCAAGAAGCCTGGCCAAGCTTGCTCAGCAGGCTGGCATGAGCTACCACAGCCAGGGCCATGCTAAGAAATCATTATGGCATTTGTGACCATCCAGCTTAGGGGCTGAACTCAGTGTGTTTCATGCTCCAGGGCAGATCCCCCGCCATGTGACCAATTGGTCACTGTTTCTTGTTCTCTTGCCTCCCATTTGTTTGACTGACTGAATTAATGATTCTGGATGCACTCGCCCAGTCTTTTGGCTACCCTGTCTCTTATTCAATCACAGGACAAATCTGACCAGATTGAACTGGAGGAAGAGACTGGGACCCTTACCTCAAAGAAAAATAGCAGGAAACTAAGGGAATCAATGGAAGATTGGTGGTGGAGGTGGAGTATATCATCACACCAATTATTTATATAGTATTTTATGTACAAAAGTAACCTGGTGTGATTAATTTGAATCTAGAGGAATCTGTTCCCTTGCCCTCATGTTAAACTGGTAGATGCCAGGCATTTAGTAGCATGCAAAAGAACAGCACCTCAATTTACATCAGAAGGAAAAGATACAGGTGAAATTTTAGTCAGAATGTGATTTACTCAAGTAGGTATTCATCCAGTAGACATAGGCAATTTCAGTGGCCATTTACACGGCCCCTGCAATATTTCTATTAGGAGCACAGTATGTCTGATACCAACAAAACCTCAATCCCTCAAGCAGAGAGATGTAGCGCTAGTGAACCGGAAAAATGAGAAGCATCTATTTCACAGGTACAAGCATCTATTTCAGAGGTCCCTTAGGTGCTCTACTAAGGCTTTGGTTCAATATGGATTCCAAAGTACCATCCTGAAATTGCAGTCCTGGTGAGACATGGCTAAAGACAGACTTTCCAACCTCACATCCAGAGATACCAACAGTATTATGAAATCAGGTACTGAAAACACCAGTGGGTCAAGTGTAAGAACAGATCTGAGTACAGCATACACCTACTGTACCCTTCCCCAACGTTTTCCTTATAAAAACAGTAACATGTATCATACAAATAATGTTCCATTATTTTACAGTGTGGCAAGACCACGAAGAAGTAAAACATGAATGCTGGAAGGAGTAAGGAATGAGCAGCCAGGTCCCTGGGTCACATAAATTGGCTTGCTGTCAAGCCACATAATTGCACTGGTTTGTGATCCCTCCGCCATGGATGAGGAACTCGTAACCCAGGTGCATTCTGCTTTCTGAAGTGAACCCTTATTTCCAGTTACTCAGAACTGTGTTGAAGAATAAAGCAAATCAATTTAACATTTAAAATCAAAATATGAAACTGAATAGCTCAGACTAACTTCCTTTAAATAAGAAAGAGGAAAAGCCAACAGAAACTTGCAAAGCTCAAAACAGAGTTCATATGTAATTGTTTCTCAGAAATCTAACAACTAGTCAGCATTAGAAACATGATGTGATAAAGACACTGATCTCCTCTGTATATTTATGCTCCCCGTAGCAGATGCTAATCAGGACTATCACAATGGGCCAATGCAGGCATGGAGACAGCTTTGGATATGCAAACCCCTTGCCCCAAACTGTCCACTGCATCCTTTCTAAATGGACATACTTCTGTTTGACTCCCGCTCAATGCCTACTCAGCATATCCTTCTAGCTGGAGTCATTAATTTAGCGAGGTCACAATCCACTCTTGATCAAGCTGATGACAGGTTACATCATCATGTAAGTGCTACAATTTATGAGGCAGGCTAGAGGACTGACGAGTTAGTAGGTGGGTTATGTTTATACAGAGATATGTTGGTATCCAGATGGAAAAGGCAAACAGAATCAGAGCAGATGGCAATTATACTGGCATTTTTGATAAAATTTCAAAAGTTGGTACATTTTGTCAGAAAAACACAGGGCTTTTGTAAATATGCTTGATACTTTCTTCCTGTAAAGGAAGGGGAATCACCTTTGCAAATAAGCTTACTAGTTTTATTTAAACTTTCAAGAGGCCTGGCAGTGTCAGCCAGTCTTTGCTGCTCCTTTTTCCTATTTTCAGCACAAAATACATTGTTCTATTGCTCCCAGAACTGCTGTCAGTGCAAACTACAGGTGAACACACTGTTTATTTGCTTACTCCACTAGCACAATCCCAATAGAAAGCTTAATAATTCATTAACCAAAAAGCACTTTTTGGTGTAGATTTGATACAGTACATTAAGGAGACCAATGAAGGGAAGGCATTCATACTTTTGGAACTTGGGTCTTGGACGACTATTGGAAGCACTGGAAAGAAAGGGTAATTTTTAAGTATACTGTGAAGAAAATGTATGCCTCGAATTAGGGATTTTGGCAGTGTAATAATCTTCATGATATCAAGCTGATACACAGAAACAAGACTGTAAAAGGAAGCAGTATGAACAGCATTGTTCATCAGGGAAGACTTCCAGAAGCTGGTAGAAACTTTAGTGTACAGCCCACAGAAACTGTTAAAATCTCCAAAATACAAGATGCTATATGGCTACCGGTAGATAAGCTGACTTCCTATGTATTTAAAGCAAGTAAGAACAGAGCTAAAAAAAATATGCGTAAACTCCAGCCAAAACCCCATACAAATCAAATGTACTCAGCTTTAATGAGAGATAAGATATTTAAAAAACAAACACACACGCGCCAAAAAAACAGAGCCCACTGCTTAGTGCAAACGCAAAGAAAAATAGTTCCTCAAGCCTCCTTCTGCAAATCCCTTCTGCATGCAGGTGCAGTATTCAAGAGACAATCACAAAAAGTCAAGCCAGGATTATAAACCAAGACTTCATAAAGGGAAATGGTACATTTTAGATGGGAAGGAATACAGCAAAAGGAATGTACTGCCTCAATTGACTTGCTATGAACAGACACAAAGACAACTTAAACCTTTAACAGTTTGGGTTACACATGTTCTAATCTCTATCAGCATGTGAGCAACTGATAACAGAAAATCACAAGGTAATTTGGTATGTTTTGTTTGATGGGACTGCGTTTAATGTAAGAGATAAGGTTCTGCAAACCCCTTCCCAGAGTCAAGGCATACATGCAGTTAAGCCTGCCTGATACCAATTACCCTGCAGTCAGGTATGTTTCACAACATACTCATGTTAYATGCCTAGAACAGAATGACATTTAAACTCGCACAGCTCATGGGTATTACAGCTACACGGATTTCTTCGGAACGGTAATTTTTTTTATATTAGAAAAAATACTAATCTTGTTCAGTAACTCCTTAAGAGAGTCAAAGCTGCTTTGTCCTGCAGCCACAAGAGTGATATGCATCCAGCTGAACAACAAAATACTGTGTAATCAATTGTATTTTATCTGTACATTTGAGCATCAAACCGTTTATCATTGTGCCCAAAGGAAAAAAACAAAGCTCTCCAAAAACTACCTCAAGTAAATTAGAATGGTCCAAGAAGAATCAGAAACTCAAATATCCCAAAAGCAATAATGACCAGCTATYTTTATGGCAAAAGTTATTTGATTAAAATCATTATGCAACTGTTATCACAGTTTATCAACCTCTGATGTTCTGTATGCTTTTGTATGTTCAGACAAGGAAAGAAGACAGCCGAACTAATTGGAAAGAACTGGATCTAGAAGAATAATCTATGACAGGAAACATTTTGTGTGTTTTGTAACACACACTTCTCTGTTGTCAACGGTATCATTTCACGTACATCAGGATAACAGGGTGACAGGGCTATCTAGCCAGCCAGCACAGCTTCTCAGAGAAATATTAACTCATTCTACAGATGCAGTCAAGATAGAGCTATGAACATGTTTTATTGCAAGTAGGAGAAGGCAAGGTTGAATCTTGGTTGAATTCAGATCCAGGTAATTTCTGTATAATATTTTTAAGTGAAAAACAAACTTAAGAAGAAAGTCTAGGGGAGGATTAAACTTCTGTTTTGTTATTTGAGGTATTCTTTGAAAAAACCCTAAAGGCAGTTGACATATGGTCTCTCACACAGAGATTTCTATGGAAGACAAGTTTATTTCTGGTTTTAATAGCATATACATGACCAAATATTGGTTTGGCATTACTAAGATGACAGTTTTTAAACAGATGTTGTATTTCATTCCCTGTCCTTTTCTATAACCTCCACCCTATGACAATAGCATGTATAGATAGGATAACTAACTATCCCTAGAAACATACTTGTTCAAGGCAACACAGACTCCAGGTCTAAGTTTAAGAAGTAGCTTTGCTAGTACCTTTCCCCTTTAACTTTCACTCCTGTTAAAAGTACTAAATTAGGGAAACCCAAGTCTTCCTAACATACATTTTCACTACTAAATGAAAGCTTGAAATGGTACAAACAGTGCCAGAGCTGGCCTTTAAAAGGGCAAGCGCTTTGACCTTCAATTCAGAAGGAAAATCTTTCTCTCAAAAAACTCTGAACATGCATTGTTCCATTAACATAAATTATTTTTAATAATTCACAAGCCTAATTTTAAAAGTTTGGTGTCCTCGTTTTATTAGCCTTCTTCTAATTCCCATTTATATTCATTAGCATTATACATTTTATGTTACTTCTAATGTTGAAGTTTTCCTTCTTAATTCTTACTGCACAATCTTATGCCAGTGTATTCATACAGTATAGATGCAATACAAAAGAGGTTTAAATTCACACTGCAAAGTTAAACCACTAAAACAAATCCATTTTGATTCAAACGTCAGCTCGGCATTTTGCTATTAACTCAGTCCTCTATTTTCTGGTTTTTAGCTGCACCTTCAAAAGACAAAGTTGGCTCAGAGTTTGTCACTGCAGATCTCTAAAATATATTGGTATGATTATGCGTTAACTCTAGATAGTTCATGATACTTCTAATATAAATTMGCAAAATCCTAGGAGAACAGACAATTTCATGAAAGTCAAGATGAGAAGCATCAGATTAGCTTAGTTTCAATAGACCGAGGTGCAATTCAACAGCATCTCAAGAGAGAGTTCCACATGTAAGCCTTAATTATGAGTTTCTCTTTATCCTAATTGCTATCCAATAACAATGCAGTTTATGAAATAAAGCTGTATTAAATGATTGTGTCAACAAAAAGGGTAGGCTTTCTTCCTCTGGGAGGCACAAATATCTGATTGGCAGTTTAGCTCAGCAGATGAGCAGAAAACCCCCCCGCTTTGTCAGTTCTGCCCATGAGCCTGATCTTATGAAGAATGTGRATGAATTCCAAACTGATTTTATTTAGGATAATCACTTTTTCACACTGTGAAACCATTCCAGTTCTTCTGCTGCATGAAAAATGCTTGACAAACTCATCACATGCTCTTCGCAAGGTATATGGATCCATCCACCCCCTTTGTAAAGGGTTACAAGTGAGATTTCCCAATGTACTTTCTCACGGAACAGGTGATCTCAAAAAGGAAGGGTTGCTCCACAGAATATGGTATTCTGAAGAGTAACTCTACCTCTGACAACATACACACAGACAGGATCTGACGTGCCTAAACTTTTAGTTATTCTCTCTACACCAGGAATTTCTTGCTAGAAATCCTCTCTACGCTAATCACTTCCTTTACAAATAAGATTGCAACTTAACTGCACACTCTTAAACTCCCACCTTAAAAGAATGAATTGAAAAGAGCGGAAAGAGGGAGCATGTGCCTGCTAAAAAAAAAAAGCAAGAGAAACAAAGACAGAAAAATTTTCATCTTATACACAAAGTTCTGCCGACCTACAAATGAGTAAGACAGAGCAGGGTGGAGAGTAAATAGAAGAAAAGTGCTCCTCCTGGTTGGATTTCAATCACTATATCTACTCTCCACAGTGAAATGCTTGTACTTCACTGTAAAATAAAGAGAAGCACCAAAAGCAAATAACCTCCAACCCTTCCCAGCAAATAGCCTTTCCAAACCTTGCCTGCACATTTTTTGTTACAACTTCCACCACTTCTAGCAGCTTAGGAAGTGACCACCAGTTTCAGAGACTTTAATCAACCCTCGGCTTTCAAAACTAGATGCAACAAATCATGTTTTGTTTAGTTAGGAGACACCCTTTCAAGCCAGGTGACACAGCTCCACTGAAGAATTGCTGAGTGTCTCAATACATTTTGTTTGTAGAAGTGATTTAGCAAATAAAAATAATTTCATTGCTTTCTGAGTCATCAGCTCTGTACTTCATCTAACTTTGCCTTATCTGGGCATTCACAGTTATATCAAAGAACTTCTATTATCTGCTTTGTTCCCTGAGACTGGACATTTCTTTGAGGCCTGAAAAGTCCCAACAAATGCAAGACCAGTAGCTTTTAAGATGCTTAGCAAATCCACTGTCCATGTTGTCTACGTTCTGGATTTCTGCCAGCTAAAATGCAGAATGAGCATTATCATTCCCTCTGTTTCAAACGTTACTAAATAAGTTGCAGCTGCTCACCAAAAAAAAAAAAAAAAAAATCTAAGGGAGGTTTATGGAGAGTATTTTCTCCTTTTATCAATATTTACATACAACAGTGGAAGAAACAAGACTCAGTGTCTGAAGTGAAGTATATCATAAAGGATATACACATACATACACACACTTTGCCACCAGCTTTCAGATGAAATACACTGTTGATATACCTTTGATTCTTAGAAATACCTAAGATGTGATACCAAATTTTACTAAATAAATAGCCCTATTATATGCTGAAATGTTTAACTTCAGAAATATTAAGGGACAGTATTAAGGAATATCCTTAATGCTAAGGAATTCTCAAGTTCTGTATCTGTAGTGGCCTAAGGACAGTTACCTCAAAATCTAAGATATCCGTACTGAATTAATATGTTAGGAAGGATAACAGGCCTCAGAATTTGATGTCATGATATTTTAACTTCCTGAGAAAAGCAGAAGCGATTTTTGATCTGTGGTCCTAAAAAGAATATGAATTATGGGCTGGATAAAATTTCATGTGGAAATTAATTGATACTGCTTGCTGAGTAAGAGAAGTGTTTTAAATGTTGTTCTTATTCACACTTTCAGCGGTTTCCGTAACATTTCCATAGTTAATTCTAGAAGTAAAAACCGTCACTGCCTCATGGCATGAAGTTCAGGCAGGGTGCTAAAACATGACATGGCTTTCTCAGCCTTCTTTGTCCTTCTTGGGAAAAAATTCTGTGTTTATGTTTAAAAAATTATTTTTAATTGTAAATTATTTCAAATGAGCATATTAAAAATATCTGTTGAATTAATGACAGGCACTTGCATTTCAACAGCTGAGCCTGAAAAAACAACTTTGTACGTGCAATGGAAACATTTAAAATTCACTTCAGTTTTCCTTACTCAGTTATTTTTAAAAGTTCAGGATTTTTAAAATTATTATTTTAATACCTGGTCATAATTTATGACTCTTCCATTTATGATTCTGCAGTATAGTACTACAGAGAAAATTAACTTTGTCTTCCTAGAAAAAGTAGCAGAGCTCAAATAACATGCAAGATGTTCCCTCATGTCCATAGGTCTAAAACAAATGCCTTTCACATTTAAGTAATCTGTAAGAGTTTACAGGTGCTTGCATATGTAAGACAAGCATATTACTCTACAGGAAATTAAATCCAGGTCATTACAGGAAACATTACAAACTTTTATTTCTATCAATATAGCTTCAGAAAGAGGGAAGGAATACACCATGTCACCTAACAGTATTACTAAAATGTGTCTACCACTCTTGTGCAACATCTTTGACTCTGCAATTTAACATGTTTATAAAAAATAAGCAAATTTATTCTGACTAACTTTCATGTACATATGTGTAATTAATCATCATCTTCACTATATGTCTTCCAGAGATTCACAGATACTGATTTCCAGATCTTTTGCTTAGAACCTAAAGGCAAATTAATCTTTTCTTCCCCAGTTTTCTCTGCAAAAGGTGTTTTTTTCCCCTCCAGAGAAATTAACAAACAAACTGCAGTTATATCACAAATAAATTTGCATAAAACCCCACAGTTCTACAACTGTTTCACATTCCTGGTAAATATTTCTGCCTTTAAAGAGAAGCAGATCTGCGGGTAGAATATACCTATAGCTATCTACCTAATAGCTTAAGGTGGCTGATCTACAGAGACTTTTTCAGGAACAACTTTTCCTTTTTCAAAGCTACTATCTTTTAGGTCTTCAAATTGCCATACAAAATTCCTATTTTGGGAATACATATTTTTACTTGTGCTAGAGAATTAGATCTAGTAAAACACTACTTCTACTTTAAAAAAAAAAATCACATAACAAAATCAGAAATGTGTCTGGTGATGCTTTTTTAGAGCATCATTTACTCATTATTTTGTGTAGAACATGTACTAGAAGACAGTTTGATGTTTAAGTGGGACTTGACTCAGCTTTCAGAAAAATAAGCTTACAGCACTTCATCAAGTCCTTTTAGGGATTAGTTTGTATCAAATATATCCTTATTTGCATTTCAAGTTACCTAAAAGGAACTGCTATCAGCGTTTCAAAGTGGATAAAGCCAGACAYTTGGTTCTGAATCAAGGCATTTGATTGACGGGGGAAAAAAATATCCATGTAATAAAAGAAAGACACGGAGGAGTCACAACAACAACAACAACAGAAATTTGCTGTGCTACAAGTGACTCTGTTACACCGTGGCATGATTCTTCTTACCTACTGAAGGAGGTGATAACAGGGAAGTCTCCATGGGACTGAAACCTAAAAAATGAGATCAAAAGAGCATCAGATCCACAAAATTAAGAAGTTTAATTAAGATTGCTTGAAGTCAAGAAATGCTAAAAATTAGAATGCCTGTGCAACTTCAGCAAGTTCGCTTTGTGAGTGTGCATCATCTGTCATTCTCTAAATTTTATCACAGGAGCCCTGTCTCACTTAACGGAGTGAAAGGACAGTGCCCAGGAAATATACTGAATAGCAGGAGGAAGAAAGCTGGTGCCTGTAGTGTCCCCTTGCCCTGTCTTCCTTTCTGAGAGAATCTGGAAAGCCTGAGGAGAAAGATATCATAAGCAAAAGAACAGACTTCATGTCATGCTTTCTACTCTGGATTCTGCTGCTGGATCTGTCCCCTGGAATCCATGATGCTGTGCAAATTACATAAGGCAGAAGCTCTGTGGTTTCTGTTTATTCTTCATTTTATGGGGGGTCTAGCTTGAATAATTTCACTTGCAGAATCTGAGCACTGTTGATCGCTACAAGAGTTGTTGCTACAGTTAAAAAAAAAGCAACATCGGTAACTGAGGTTCTAGAAACATCATCATTCAGTAGAGTATGTATCAGACTTACATCTGCCCCAGCTGTCCATTCATAAACCGGAAGGAATGCTTCTACCTTGTCTACAAGTGGCATTCAAAAAAAAGAAATTCTTAAATGTGAATGATGAGTGTCCTTACGCAAAACAGTATTTCCATATTCAGCACAGTGTGAGTACTGCACAGTAAATAGGACATGAGCCATAGCCTGTGCAATAAGGATAAAATGAAACACTGAAAAACTGCTCATTCATCGAGTGCTGAGTATCCTGCATAGTGAATGAAATGAGGTCCTGCAGAAAAGGTATGTAATTACAGAATCAAAAATCACCTTATAAGTGCATCTGCACATAAAGAGGCCAAACTGAGATTGCATGGGAACATCTTAATTTTGACATTTTCTAATTTGAACATTTGCCTTTACAATATTAGAGATGAAATTAACTCCACTGGTTTATATGAAGTGCTTTGCACAGCTGAAAACCTGCAAGTTGCAGAATGTGGGCCCACTCACTGGTTAACACCAGTAGCCTGATACCACTCAATCAATGGGCTGAGTCCACCGAAACAGAGCAAGTTGACTAAATTCACACCCACTGAGCACTCAGAAAGTGTGCATCTGAGAAGTGAAAGGACTGTTTCTATTTATTCAGCACTGCYGCAAAAAAAGTTTAGTTTCAAAAGAATTTATTGAGAAAAAGGGAAGTGGATCTGGCAAGAGTTTGACATTGCTTAAGGCATGCACAGGTGGATGGAACTGCAGGCCAGGTCAAAGGAAAGAAGAGATTTATGTTATGTACAAAGAAAAGGGCAGAAGAAAAATAGCCGATCGGGCTGGGCTGCACTGAAGTGAATGAAACAGCTGTTCATACAGGGAAGGAATGGTCAGGTAAGACAGGTTGGAAATAACAATCATAGGGCCATCTGCTGCCCTGGGACTTTGCACCCTCAAGGTATGAAACAAATTTTTTCTTCTAGGAGCTCAAGCAGTGTAGCTGTTACAAGCCTGTCAAGTAAACAATGCCTGAACAGGGCATTAAAGTTACATGAGTTTCATGCAAAAGTTGTTCAACTAGTTTAACTCGCAATAGTCAAAAGAAAACAGTGTCCTTTTAACTAGATTTTCTATTTTAACCAAACGCTCTGTGAACACAAAAGAAATACACTATAGGAAGTGCCACTACCATTTCCAGCTCACGTGGAAGAATTGCCTGCCATTTATTTTGTCATTTCTGAAAAAGATCCGTTCCCATACTGATTCTAACTTTCCGTTTTTACCAGGACTTTTTTTGAATGATTTTGACAAAAAGTTTGAAATAGTTGGAATCCCTGGTGCAGGTATTGCCTTGACCTCTGTCAGTTTGTTTCAGGCTTCAGAATGCAGTACAGAAGCTATGCTAGGAGATAAAAACATTTTCTCGATGAATTATTGCTTCCATACAAATTATACAATATTTGCTACTGTCTTGAGAAGAAGGAGAATGCATCCTTCCATCTCCKGAAATTCACGTAGTTCTGTAAGCTGTTTTTGAGACCACTGTTCATGCCCACTCCACTGGTAACCCTGTAGTCCACTGCAGGAAAAACACAGGAGAGACTCCAGACCTGTCTTGATATCTTGGATGGGTCACAACCTGGCCAACTGGTCTTCTGCAATAAAGCCTCTCCCAGGTTGGATGCCGCAGAAGCCTGTTTTAGTCCYCTCTCTTGCTTAAGTGGTATACCAAAGCATCAGGAGGCTGAGTGACAGCTGACAGCCCAAGCTTCTAAAATGCTTAGTTTTACCTCTTTCTCATACTCTAATCAACTGGACAGGTGAAGAGCATATCCTGCATCAGACTGAAATGGCAAATAGAAGAGAAAGGCCGAGAGCTAACTTGGTATTAACTTGAAGAGAGACAACAACTGAATGCATCGTCAGGGAAACACYCCTCTTGCATACCACTGTTTTAAAATCTGGATATGGTGCTATTTTTTGGCTTTTGGATGCTATTACTACCATTATTAAAATGAGCCTGCTTTGGTATGTTATTCCTCAAAACAAGCTGGAAGAGTATTTTGACATGGCACACAGCTGATCRCAGTAGTTCAGGCACCTTGCAGGTTAATGTATATGCCCAATATGCCATGCCTTGCACCTTTTAACCACAATGCAAAGATGTATTTTAAGTTATTGTTGAACTTTTAAAGCAGAAATTCTTTGTGCCACTGCTACCCTGATGACTGCCCACTTGCTTGGACAGCACTGACCCAGATAGTGACCCAACATTTTCTACCAAGAAGATACCTAATTTGTAACTCAGAAAGGTATTTAAGGAGTCTAACTTCAACCAAGGGTGGCTAATCTACCCAATGCCACTTTTGTAATCAGTGCAGTTCCCTTCTGAGGCCAGCGGGTTACAACAGATACAGTTGGTCCAATTCAGTAGGACCAAGTAGCTGAAATCATACCTAGTTCTTCACTATCTGTCAAAATCTACCCGCAGAGTGCCTGCTCCTTTTCACAGCTGCCCCTTCTGCCCTGAGCCCACCACTAGGCTGCGGGTCACTAGGCAGTCTTACCTCCCCAGGCTCAGAGCCTGTAGAACACGGTACGCTCCAGCTCCAAAACCTTCCTGCAAGTATGCCACAGGTCCTGCCCAAGTTGGATGGTACTGAAGGGCAACACATCCTTGAGGAACAGCTGCTTTCCTTCTTTGCATCACTATCAGCTGGATCTCTTCATCAGCTATAAAAGAAACCTAAGGAGACAGCTTCTCGAGCCTAAACAGCCTTTGTGAATACCTCCGTAAATATCTTTGCATTGGCTCAATGAAAACCATATTTGTTAGCCTGCAGAACACACTGCAGACACGCACACCCATTCTCCAGCATCACTGGAAAGAAGCCTTTGGCTGGTATGACAAATAGAGAATAGACACCAGGATAGGAGCTTTTAAAAAAAATGTAGGTAGAGATGACCTTGCATTTGGATTCTGTTTGCAGCCATCACTTAGAAATAGCACTTTTAAAATTACATAGCATCATGGCACATTAAGTGCAGATGAAAAGGAAAGATCATTTATTTAATTTAGTTTATTTATTTCAGTTGACCTGCTGAGGGATGCAGTGGGACGGGGAGAAATGAAAGAAGGAAATGGCAATGACCTTGCATTAATGAAGATCACACTTTACTGGAAAAATAGCCAGCATTAGTAGGGACTTTGCTCCAAGGAAACCTGCAGCTGCTGAGTCTCACCAATACTAATGACTATCATTATGCCCATTTGTGAAAATAAGCCAAATTTTAGACAAACAAATGAAAGTAGTTGGGACAGATTTATGATGTAAACATAATATGCCAAAGTTAAGACGAAATGTCACCTCAGTATTTCACTTAGCAATCACCGCTAAAATAGTGTGAAACACAGCTCAGAGGAAAAATTCCTCAGTCATTGTGGTGAAAAGGCGGATGTCAGATGACTCAACATAGCAGAATCCAACACAACAGCCCAGGTTAGGAAATCAGTGCGGTTTGGGGTTTTTTGGGGAGGGGGAGTTGGATTTTGTTTGGGGGTTTTTTTGGTCAACGCCACTGGACAATACCTGCTAATTGAGCTTTCCAGATAAGAAACTCTCACTCAGAACATCTATGCCAGTCAGCTGACATAGAGGTAGATGAAATATCTCAAGTCAGAAATAACTATGCAAATGACACACCAGTCAGGCTGTGCATCCCTTATAGTAAGTGTGCAGTCTCATTGATTGGGAAATCCATTTCAGCATTACTAGGAAAATTCACTGTTTGGGATAGTCACAAACAATTAAAGTTTATAATAAGCGCAAACACAGTGTATACAAATGTTTTAGCATTAACATGGCAAAACCCTTGGAAACCATGCTCCTTGAGCAACATCAAATTTTGGACAGTCTTCAAGCTAGAGGCTAAGCCAAAGGCAAATTTGCTGTGGGCATTATTTAATATAGTTTTCCTCTGTTTTTAAGAAAAGCTGTATAGCAAATGTTTAATGTATTGCATCTGAAAATTCAGAATATATCTGGGAGAAAACTGTACAGTAATGATTACAAAATAGTGACTGAAGTCACCAAGAGTATTTTTACCTGAGATTCTCAATCATGAAGCATAAAGCTTGGGTAAGCTGTTTCTCTTTTCCATGCAATTTAATATATTGATATCATACAGTAGAGAAAAGGCTTCTGGGTATTCTACATGAAGAGACAACTGGTGAGATAAGAAATTAAAAGTTTTAAAACTTCTCATATATCCTGTATATTTCCACTTGTTAACACTATTTCTTGAGACAAACCAATGATAACTCTTGCTCAGAAAGTTAGGCTACTTGCAAGTTAAAAATTCAAAGCCACATAATTAAAATTTTTTCCATTATACTCCATTTTTACACCACTGGTCCCTCACTTTAAAGAATGACATTTAAGGTATGAATCTACTTTGAACCTGAGCCAAATTAATGCTTTTCTTTTAAGAACTGTAATTATCAGAATTATAAAAATAATTGGTCAAGTGAGGACTGAAACTTCTTCAGTTTTGATATCTGATCATATTTTTGTTCACTTTAAAATATAAATACAGATTTATACAGAGCATTGTTGGTTTAATGAACACCCCAGAAACCCAAGTAATACATTGCTAGATGGTAACAATATTCATGTATTGGATTGATTTTTAGATGTCAGTCTGAGATCTTTTCATAATAAAACATCCTACAGGTAGTTTGCCCGTGAAGAGATTCCTGTAATCAGGCAACAAGAATTTTTATTTAAATTAATCATAAAAGAAAGAAGTAACAATCTTGAGGGTTGATTCATCTCAGCTCTGAATTACTGTTCTGGACTAGTGACCTTCCCTGAAAGTGGTGATGTTTGAGGACTTCTTAAAAATTACTTTATTGGTTAATTCTCATTCATATCTTTTGCAGCTACAATAGTGACAACATTTGACATACCTTACAAATACTTCTGAGCTCAGAGGCTCAGGCCATCTCCTGTTTCTTGTTACTTCAGCGTACCAGACAAATACGCCCCCTCAGTGTGTTTGCTTGATACAAGTACACAGTAACTTCTACTTGGGACAGTGTTTCTGTCAGTAGGAAAAGAGAACCCTCCCCAGGGCTCCTAGCAACACCTCCTGGATCAGTCGTATTACTGCAGCAAATGCATACTTACAGCTGTCTGCCGTATGACAGGAAATAGTAAGGAGCAACTCTGACAGTTTAGAAAAAAGTATGTGTCTCAGTTCAAAACAGCAAAGGATAAGAATTTCATATGACGCGCTCTACTTCTGGAATGCAATTTTGCAGTGTGGGTTAGTTCTAATGTGCATGAGAACACAGCAAGTAGTATCACCTCGTACTTTGGCTTTTAGCCTAGTTGAATCACTGGTTCATCTATGTATAAATTGTAACATCCCTCATGGACAGCCAATCCACTTCAATATCCTTATCAGGCCGGCGCAGTTCCTCAGGAACTTTGCTTTTAAGACTGGCACAACTATGAGAAAATTCAGGCTCTAGGGGACAGCGCTCTCTTCCCTCATCCACTTCCAGAAACCATTTTTCTCCCTCCAGTTGTGCAATCTAAGTAAGAGATGTCTTTCAAGTTGTGCTTGGAAGAACACTATTAACAGTCACTAATAAATACTTATTTACAACATCTTAATTGTGTTCAAACATTATCTGGCTGGTCATAATAATTCATTGAATGCATTTTAATGTAAAAAGAATATACAGGGCCATAGCACTACTATTTGTACCTGTTGATAGTGCATGCAGTCCTTACTGAATTGGATGCCTTTGCTCAAGGAAGTAGGATCATATACATTATTTGTAAACAAATAAGACCATATCAAAGAAATGTCTGACAGCATTGCTAATTTGTCTTACTCATCAGAAACGCAGAGAGACTCTGCATTTTGCTTAAATCCCCATCTGCAGAGAGAAAGAAGGGAAAGCCTTACGACACATACCTCAGATCTGTGCAAAGGAGCCTTCCCCTTGTGTTCTATGTCCCTGTCTCTTTTCAGAAAAGGGAACATTTTGTAAAGCTACATGGAGTGTGAATGCAAGGACATGCCTATTCCTTCCGCTGACCTCTCTGTACCCAAGTCTGCTTCCTTCATATACATGCAGAGAAACAGAATTGAGTTTAGGCTCCAAACTAGGTTAGTGTGTGAGCACTAAGACACCAGGACAACTATTTTTTCCAGCCTTTCTTGATTTTCATGTAACTCCTATTAGCAGTAATTGAGAGTGCATGCACGCACACTGACAAGATGCTAAACCACTATGTGGCTAGTTAAGGTTTAATCTTGGTGTTGCCTGGTACGTAAGATGGTATCATTTATTCCAGTAAGACCATAAATAGATTACCAGCTCTCTGCCACAGTAATGTATTTGGTCTCACATTTTTACCTATCTTTATAAGGTTATTCTCATAAGTGTCCTCTCCAAGGAGCTTTGCATAAAGCTTTGCATCACCTAATTTACAGGATATTAGCTGTGAAATAAGTCAATCCTTTCAGTACCTTTTGGTAGGGGATGGTTGTTCCTTGTTCTTGTTTGTAACTGTCTCTAGTCATCATGACAAATTCATACCATTCAGTATCACTATGGGGTAACGACTTCCATCGGAGGTGGATTAAGGTGGGGTGACTGAAACAGTACCTCTGCCACAGGTTCTTGTCACAGCAACAGTAACAAAATCAATTCTCATTTTGTAAAGTAGTGCTCACCAACATCTCCCCGCTAGACTCGGAAAACAAATTGTGTCAGTTTGCTTGCTTTCTCACTAGCATCTAAACTACAGCACAACCAGGACAGCTGAAGACAGCCCTTGTCAGCTTAACAGACACTTAGCACCTGACATATTACTATAAAAACCTATTAATGAAATATTTTTTAAACAGAGAAGGTAGAAGAGTGTTTACACTACATCTTCAGCAGCCTTTTTGGTGCGAGTGGTGACAAGCAGAAAAGGAGCAGAGAGGACAACTGATGACAGTAACTGTTACAGCCATCTGAGTTTGATTTGCTCCTGAACAGAGACAAAAACTTCAGTCTTGCTTTTTCAGTAGATAGCCAAACATCGATTATGGCACAGATATGACCACACTGCAAGTCAGCAAGGCTAAAAGTCATTGGGATCATACCATTGCATAACACACTCACTACGTGCATCAATTCTGCATACACACAAATAGCTTCTCAGGGAGCTGGAATATAAGTAATAGATTGCCACAGGTACAAATCATACTGTTTCCAAGTTATTCAGCTCTGTCATCCTATCAATCTAATTTAAATATATATTTCAAATATGTATTTTTGTTTTAGTCAGAAATCAGACATGTCTCTTGCCAGTTCCCACGTCAGAGTGCGCAAACCACTCCTAAAAATCATCTATGGCAAGTTTCCTACAAGAAATTGTGTGTTGGACAGGCAATTGGGTGTGTTGCGACTGCAGCTGATCAGTCTTCATCCTACTGTCATTTTACGTTCCTCCATCCAGTCAACAGTTATATTATCTTTTGTCTTACCTTACAGCCCAGTTAGGAGACGTTTAGCATTGGTGCTCTTCAGCTTTGGTTTACAGTGGGTTTGAACTTCTTGGCTTTGTCAATGCTGTTGAATATGATATTTATGGCATACTTCAAGCTTATGCAAAAATATAACAATTCATGGCAAGTTCTGCCTGTCTTATTTACACTAATGCATATTCATCTCAACTTGTACGGGAATGCATCAATTTACAGGGGCAAAATCCATATTTCTTTGCCACAAAAGGTGTAACATATTGCAAATTTTCACACGGCAAAATGCGATTTTTTTTGTGGGTAGAAACATCATGGTTTGGCTTCCCTGGTGTGTCTGTATCTACTGAAATACTTTCAGTTCATTGACTAGATCCTTAAGTTTCCAGACATATTTTTTTGGTTTTTTTCTGGCTTCTTGCTTTAATTAATTTTGGGGGTCTTACAGTCTGTTCCCACTAGGAGAGAACAAGAGCAAATCTGGTATTTCTCTAATATATGACATCACTTACAAAGAATATATACAGTTCCTGTGTTCCTGTCCTGGTTTCAGCTGGGATAGAGTTAATTTTTTCCTAGTAGTTGGTGTAGTGCTATGTTTTGGATTTAGTATGAGAATAACGTTGATAACACACTGATGTTTTTAGTTGTTGCTAAGTAGTCTACTAGTCAAGGACTTTTCAGCTTCCCATGCTCTGCCAGGTGCACAAGAAGCTGGGAGGGAGCATAGCCAGGACAGCTAGCCCAACTGGCCAATGGGGTATTCCATACCATGTGACGTCATGCTCAGCATATAAAGCTGGGAGAAGAAGAAGGAAGGGGGGGACATTCGGAATGATGGCGTTTGTCTTCCCAAGTAACCGTTACGCGTGATGGAGCCCTGCTTTCCAGGCTGAACACCTGCCTGCCGATGGGAAGCAGTGAATGAATTCCTTGTTTTGCTTCACTTGCGTGCATGGCTTTTGCTTTACCTATTAAACTGTCTTTATCTCAACCCACGAGTTTTCTCACTTTTACCCTTCCGATTCTCTCCCCCATCCCACCAGGGGGGAGTGAGTGAGCAGCTGTGTGGTGCTTAGTTGCTGGCTGGGGTTAAACCACAACAGTTCCTAATCATGGCTGATTAGGAAAACAGCTCATCACATACCAGAAAGTACCTTTGTTCACAAACCAAAACATTTTAACTGTTCTTGCTTAGGGTATGCTTCCAGATACCACCTTCATAGTCATACTGACTTAAGGGGTTCCAACTGGCTGCTTGCTTCTGCCCTCAGGCTGCCCATTTGGTTGTGCTGATAAAACTGTCTGCAAGGCCAGACTGTGAATCAGTAAGAAAATTGACCCAGGTTAAAAAGTACTTATTTCTTTTTAACATTTACTTTTTTCACAAGCATAGCTGCATAAACAGCGGTGCTGCCACAACCAAACAAATAATGTGGGAAAACATTCAGCTAGCATCAGCAGCAGGATGATTACTTACTGAAGCAATCATAGTGTTAACTCACATGGCCCTTCACATAGCGGTGACTGGCACATTTGGTAATTGCCAGGTACCTGCTATCAATTCAAACTTTACTGCAATGTTGCTGGGTTTTTTTAGTGTATCACTGCCTCTGACAACTAGCAAAATAGCTCGCGGATACCAGTGAAGCTGAGAATGAAGCAATGTCCAAGGATGACAGTAGGAAGTAGAGAAGGGGCAAAAACTATGAATAGAAAGCAGAAGAAATGTGCAGCAAAAGCAGCCTGTAAGGACCAAGGAAATACGATTCTTTATAATTATATAAAGTACAAAGCACACGCAACTCATACTGACCCACTACTGACACTAAAGCTGCTGTGAATTTTGAAATTCAGGTTCTGGAAGGCCTCAACTGTAACAATGTAATCAGATTCCAGTTTAAACATTATGCCTGACTTACATCCTTCCTCTCTACCATGAAAACAACACTAGTAGTGCAGTTTCAGATCTCAGACTTGGACCAGCTTATGGTAGCTCAAATGCCGGGGGACAGCATAGTGAAAAAAAGGCGTTTGCATTTAGTTCAACAACCTTCAAGGGCTTCAGCAGCACTGAGAGATGTTCAAGCTTAGTTAGCCATTGAGCATACAGCTACACAACCCTTCATAATTAAWGAGATCATTCTGGAAACTGCATCGAAGCTATAGCACCCCTTTTCACTTCTATCCAAACCCAAGACTATTTTTCACATCAAGCCATAAACATACTGGGTGGAAGCCCAACATGTCACAAACATAATTCCTTAATCCCTGTAAATGGCACCTTATTCTAGCTCCTCTCCTGAGGCTAACACAGGATCCAGCCTGGAAGATATTTTCTACAAACAGATAGTTCCATGTAGAACATTGTCTCTCCCTAAGACAGGTTGCACTCTTGCTGCTTATACTCAACGCAAATGCGGACCTTTACAAATAGCACTGTATTTCACATCACTTCACATAAAATGACCACAAGTATTTCTTAAACCAGCTATGTAGTGCGTTCCCTAAATTCAAAGTATCAGCCAGCTGCACCATACTCATAGAATAATAGAGGATAAGGGATTTTATTGTAGCAAACTCAATACAAGCCATTCTCCTCAAAAGGTCTGTGTAAAGCACACAGCATCTCAAAATTTTCAGCAAGTTAGCTTGCATGAAAGCTGTTGTTTCTGCTGTAGCACAATGAGGGATGAATTAAGTATGCTGTGATTTGAATAAGAGGCTCTATTAGCCATCTTCTCCAGATAAACTCCAGAACAGCCAAGTTAAAACATTTTTTTCTAGATAATTTTGCTATAAATTCACTAACGGAAAAAGAAAAAGAAGAGAAAAAAGTAGTGCTCAACTTAAAAAAAACCAGTCTCTTCAATAAAGTTAAATTTATATAAGAAGCTTAGTGGTGTTCCTCATCTTGAAAGCTACTGGGCATCCCTCTCTCTGACATTACTACTGGACAACAAACTGCAGAAATTATTTAGTGGGCTAATAAAGTGGCCTCAGAGTCAAATGCTCTACTTTATATTTGCCAAGAAAAGAAATGCAGAATGGCCGCACAAGTATATATAGAGTACACCAATAATACAGCAGTCCTAAAGAGTTTCCAGGAATTAATTCTCTAGAATTAAGATGGGAATGTTTACTGTATCTTCATTTAAAAACGCAGCAGGTATCAGTGTCACTGACAGGTAGTATTGAGAAAATTAGTATTAGCAAGAAAGCAGGAAAAGTCTCCTTCAATCCAACATTTGCCTAACCAGAATGCGGGCAACAGAGTTAGGTATCTGTTCTTTATTTAAACGCCCTTACTTGAATTCTTGCTAACAAAGAAGTTCTGACAAGAAAAGGTTTTGTTCATTTTAAAGTTATGAAATAGATGTTCTTCAGAAAAGGTCACAAACTATAGGGACTCGATGATCAAACTGAATTTTTTTTTTTTTTTTTTTAATAGACACTGAAGGATGGAATAATCTCAGGTAGAAGGGGAATACAGAAAGGTGGTGTTGTTTTTCTTACAGAGTGAAAGCATGACAAAGATAGCTAACCTGTTCCTTTTTTTTTTAATAGATACATACAGATACAGAAACATCCCAGACATATGCACACAAAAACATTTTGTTGGGCCTTTTTCAGGTGTTCCATGACCATTCACTGATTTAACCAAAGTGTGCTCACCCACACACTTGAAATATCACAAGCATCACATAACAATGCTCTCCATTCCACCCCTGAAGGACTTATCATTGAATCAGTACAAAGCTAGGTGGGGCTGGCAGCCTTTACCCAGGTCAGTACAGCATTATTGATGACAAATGCTTCCTACAGCATTCATTAATGCAATGGACACGCATAGGCCTCAACACAAGAAAGCAAGATTCCTCTCCAAACAATTGTCAATGCTTATATCTGGGTTTTGCACACTTTCTGGCCCCTGGGCTCCAGAGCAGTTGCTAACCTCCATCTTTGAAAACTATGCCATTGTATTTACCCTGTTAGCTCTTTGAAACTATGCAGACTTAACCATTTTTGTATGCATTGTATTACTACCAGGTCTGTACATTATACAAATGCATGTCATGCCCTTTGAAACTGCAGCATGCAATCTCTTCCCTCCTGAGACTCTGACTTCCTACACACTAAAACTGGTCACTGGATTTAGTCAGTGTGTGACTTGAGCCACCATGTTAAAAAAACTGATACAAATCACTTGTGGAGGAAGAGGATCTTAACTTTTCAAAATATTCATTTTGACTGGCAGGCCAAAACTATACAATCATGCAACTGTGCGTTAAGATCCTCCCATAGTCACAGAAATCTTTAGGATTTCAACTAGATGTTTAGAGAATAGTGCAGGAAATGACAGGTTATAACAGCAATACAGGTCTTTTACCAAAGTCTGTAGGCATTGTCATAACAATGACAATAGAAGTTCTACTTCATCTTTTTCCAGAATGTCCACTAGCAGAGAAAGAGTTCATGTGATGAGCAGATAAACAAGAGAGGAATGAAAGAAAAGCAGCTAAAACAGGGCCACTGCAAACAACCTTAAGGAATAGTCTCAATTTTTCATTACAGTCTGTAAACAATGTTTTTCATGAAAAGAAACAGCTGTATGTTAAACATAATTGTTATCCATCTCTTACCTCTTCAGGCTAGGCAGTTAGCGGGGTTTTTTGTTTTGGTTTGGGGTTTTTTTTGTGCGCATGTGTGTGTGCGATATAAACTGCCATATTATATTGGTACCAATGATCTTGATCTAACTATTAGGCAGGAAAAGGAAAAAAAGTGAGATGACATTCAAAATTACAAGGCCAAAACCACATATAATTAAGACAGACACATAAATTAAGGGTTTAAGAAACAAGTAATGAACATCCTTTTCAGATGAGAAATGGAAGCTTCCTGGTATTGGCACAGACCTCTTATTTAGTTCCATAGACTTAGAAACCTCATTTTTAGAAATCTGAGAGAACATCTAATCTCAAACACTGATGTAAAACTACCTATATGTTTGTTCCTCTGCTTAGTTGCTTTCTGGAAATATATAGAATTTACATTCTAAGGAATGTATTTTTCTCATCAGAATCATGATGGCAAAAATAACTACTCAGCAGTTGCTTCTCTATGGTGCTTAAATTTTAAATAAAGATAGACCAGAAGGAAAGGCAACTGTGTGCTTTCTCAATGTTTCTGGATTTCTTTAAATGAGCCACTGCCAAGACATTGTGGTCTAGAGTAGAATACAAATAGAATACAAGGATCTTTTGTGTAGGAATTTAACACCAAATCAAGGAAAACTTGTTTTTAAAGTAATTTTATTATCAGGTATCATTAACATTATCAGCCCCTCCATAGACTCGTTTTGGGCAAGAAAGTTTTAATTTGTTGCAAGGTAGTTACAACTTTATATCACAAGTTCTTTCTTAGAACTGCCAGTGCTGATACTTCCTAGATTCTAAATCACTGAAAAACACCTTTCTATGTGGTCAACAAGAAAAATAAACACTGCGTACAAAATTAGCTTCAGCACAAAGGAGAACTGAACCTAGGACTAATTGTTCAGACTTTGCTGCACATATAACCTGTTTGAACAAACAAACAATGGCAACTGTCAGCTACCATCGATCATTTACGTTCTGTTTAGAGTGAATCTTAAATCATTGTCTCTTTGGAAAGAAAGAGAAAATTGAGATAGATACTGAACTGTCAAAAGCAGAAAGCTTTGTAATTGAGGGTCTTTCATGAAAACTTTTGAACTTAAGTCAACCAGCAGCTATGCAAGCTACTGAGCTTTTAAACATCATGACGACTCACTAATGAGCACATATCTGTAGAAACCCTAGCCAAGAAAAATGCTATAAGCTTCATGACAAACTAGAAATAAGAGTCTTGGGAAATCTATGCCTAATCAGAGCAAAAGCCAATTTTCTTATAGCACATATGAAATAAATGCCTTAAAGTGAATTTCAGCAAGTAGAATCAGATTAGAGGTATTATAAACAGTGCTCACTGGTTCAGCACTGACAATAATGAAGATAGAAACAAGTAAAACACACAGATCAGCTAATTTTTTGTTTTTCAAAGTTTAAGGCTCTTTTAAACTTTGTGGAAAATCTTTGGAGGAATTTACTTATTATCGTAGAGCTACGATTTTAACTAACTCAATGTACACTTCAGAACGCACAAAGTAAATATTTCTGAATTTAAACATAATCTAAAAATATTCACTGCTTTTATTTACAATCCTTCTAAAGTTCTTAGGAAAACTCTCCAGATAAGCATTGTATCTTTTGTAAAAAGGAATGGCTAGCCATCTGAATTTCCTCTGTAGATTAGAACTCTGGTTTAATTCTCAGACTGTTATAGAAATATCTCACAAAGAAGAAAACAAAGTTTAAGCAGTTTGCTGTCCCTACAGATGGCCAATTCAAATGCTCAAACACCCACACAGGAGAAATACAGCTCCAACCTCTCTAGAATACTGATATCTTGAGGAGAAATCAGCATTGTCTTCTGTTCCCCATTCCACGGTATCATAAGACGACTGATGTACTCAGCAGACAATTTTTTTCTAAGGCTTAATAGGGCAACATAACAGGACCAAGTTGAATTTAAAAATCCAGCTTAGATTCACACCTATGAGAAAATCTGATTTCCTGTTAGTGCCACTAATACCTTTTTCACTTTTTCCTTCATCACCCATTAGGGCAAAAACATTACATTTTGAAGGTTTCATGATACAATCAAAGAAAGAAAAAAGTTTCATCAGCATACGGTTACCTGGAATGTGGGAGACTGGTGCTCTAACCACAACATTACTATTCTTAGCTGAGGGAAGAAGAGGGAGAAAGAAGTCTCCTGTTTTGATTTCAGTTTTTAACTGAATCTGAGCAACTCTCCTTCAAGTCAGTATGTGTCAACATATTTATGCTTTTAATTAATCTGCTTTCCTTCCCATTAACAAAATCTTCCATTTATGAAAATTCAACAATAACTCTTGCCTAAACTTTTTCACGTAACATTATTCGGAAGCCTAACAAGCCAGTGTGTTTAATTTGTGTGCTCTCTCAGAGTTTTGGCTCAATACATTCATTCAATTTTGCAGGAAATTCTTAAGTTTTAAACATTTGTTTTCACTAGGATTGAAAACACTTACATTTCAAAAAACAGCATTTCCAAGTTTTGTGTGCTGTTGTAATAGGGAACTAGATCTCATCAAGCAATGAGTAAGAGGCCTGGAAAGCAAAGGAGTGGTGGGTCTTTAAACCCATTTCTTCGGTTTTGGTGTTTTGTTGTTTTTGGTTTTTTGGTTTTTTTTTTGTTTGTTTGTTTTTGGTTTTTTTTTGGTTTTTTTTTKTTTTTTTAAAAAGTCAAGTTTGACATAATCCAGCCATTTTTAAGATTTCAGTGAATACATGGATTTTGATTAAAATATTGTTCAGCAATTATTATTGTATTTTCCAGTGCCCCACAGGAACTGTCCAAGTAATTGTTACAGAAATGAAAGGCAAGGTGTACAAAGAGATAGATAGAATTTATTTGGCATGCTTTAGTTTACAAGCGTCAGCCAAAATGAACATGTGTAAAGGGATTAATATTTTCTGATGTTTATAAAACATCAAAGGACCACCATCATACTTTGTTACTGACATACTTGCACTGTCAATGCACAGAATCACTTGAACAGAGATTTAACTTCAGTTAATGGTATTTACATAATTACATTTGATTACCTGACAATTTTAAATATCAAATATCAGTCAGTTACAAAAGCACTGCAATCCTATTTGCCAGATGGGAAACTGGAGTGTTTAAGGGTGAGGCTTTGAAAAGCACCTAAGAACTCTGCTGCAAGACACACTAGAAGTCTGGGACAGTGTTAGTAACTGCACAACAATCCCAAACTAGCATTGCAATCCCCAGCTCATCCTTTCTCAGGGAAAAGCAAATGCTTCGGTGAACCAGCTGTGAAAGGAAACTTTAAATTATTTTGATTAGTGGCTACAGTATTGCTTATAAAGTGGCTAAGATACCTTTAAATGACCATCACTTCCATACGTTTTGTTGCAAAAGTCTGTTACTCTCATGGCATTCCCATGTTCCAAGTGGAAAGTGTTTTTTATCCTCCATAATAGACTACTCTTATCAGCACTTCTTTGGAGATCTCAGTTAACTCATCTAGTATGTCACTTAGCTTGTACAAGCTGACAGGATTGTAAAAGACACCAAAATTCTCTTAATTTCATATTGTAACACTATCACTATATTCTAATACAGACCACACAAAGTAGTACTCACTAGCATACAGCACCTTCATCACTCGCACAAATGATCTTTTAACATTTAAAAGTTTCAACATAAAAGTAATTTCCCCTATGATCCACCCTTACAACACTTATTTAACTTTACTGAGGAAATGCAAGACCATATTGGGCTTTTTTATTGCCCCCCCCCCCCCAGTTTTAGTCCAGAGTGAATGCTAAAAGCAGAGTTTGTAATCCTCTTAATTATAAAGGTTTTTCCCAAATGGAAATGCATTCCCCCTGAAGACTTTATTTCCAAGCCCTTATCACCTGTAATAGAATAGGCCTGGTGGAACAGTTGAATAATATATTATGCACGCATTCACTTATGCTATGATCTCCACCTGGGTGCTTAAAAAGAAGCATGTTTTTTTAAGAAAAACTGATAGTAGAAGCATTCATCTATGTTGAAAGGACAATGCTATTATTCTGCCCTGTATTGCTTTGTATCTCGTGAACTGAATCTATTTCAGGTTCCACTGAAAATGCACAATAAGTCTCTTGACTGAACTGCTAGAAATTCAAGTGGCCTCAGTTCAGACACATGCTGTGTTCTCACACCATTTTCCCTGTATTTGTATAAACTTGAAATGTTGAGAGGTCTTTCTTTCCAAAACTCCTTGGAAAGCACTATTATCTCATGGCAAGTAGATAGCTGCCCTGATCCCAAATGTGTAGGTATGCTCACACCTTTGATGGACTATCCTGCAAAGCTTTTATTTCAATTTATTTTCACTAGGTACACTGGTGACTGGATCCTGAATCATGCCCTATTTATTGCACACTGGCATCTATTTGACTAATGTCATTGGAAGGATTTGGAGGTTTAACTGCCTACTTGTTGCTCATCTGGCGTAGGCCTTTGAAAACRTCACACACTTGTGTATCTGTTCATGGATTGATCAATTGCCTGCCTGCCTGCCAACAGCCTCTCTGTTAAAGTTTCACACTGCCTTCTTTGCTTCTTGCCTCTGGTWTTGGGGCATTTTGTTGACTCCACTCTGCCAATGCGAGCATTATTCATCTGCCCCAAACAGGTCGCAGACCTCAGCACATAGAAAAGAACAGAGGCGATGAAGCCACCCGAACAGTAACACCTCATATCAGACAACACTAACACTTCAAAACCAGAGTACTTCAGCTTCCAGCTGAAATATTTTTTAGATTTCTTTTCTAGTACTCAATTCTTCAATGACAACAAAAATGGAAACACTGTGGAAAGCTGTCATTTTTCAATGAAAAGCTTAGTTCATGCAGCTTCAATTGAAAAATTTCAACTAATTCTTCAGCACTGCTAACTTTTGGGATGAAGCTGAGCCAACCTAACAGCTTGCCATCAACCAAAGGGAACATTTACTCCCCTCCTCTCCCTTTCCTTTCCGTCTCTAGGTACTCAGCTGACTGAGTTAACCTGGCAGAAAATTAATCCAGCATAGGAAGAGTGAAATATGCCTTTACTAAACTAATCCACTCTGGATAATTTTGTCRATTGTGTTTAGGTGTTGGTATCACAGTACTTAATATATAGGCAAAGAGTAATATTTAACGTGTATTTCCCACCCTTCCATTGTTTGTTTGATCTCAAAGTTAAGACAATTGGTACCACTTCAGTTTCTTCCCAACATTAAATCACGCCATTCATTTGAATTTACAAGCAGTCTGTATTTGAACAAACAACATCTATGTTCCTTACAGGCTACAAGAAGCTGAAGAACAGCTAAAGCACAGAAGTCTTCTATAGCTGTCCTCTGATTAATCAAATATAGGCTGTGTCAAGCATACTAATGTCTACTGGATTGTAACCACGCAGTGGTATGCACTATACACATATACCACGTAGCGATATATGAATTTTAGTGCAACTCTCGCCAAGGTGAGAAATGTAAGGCTGCCTTCTATTTTGGTGAACCGAAACAGAGAAAAGCAATCATTTGGTGCATAGATGGTTTGATTGCTGCAAATGATCAAAACAGAGGAGGAAGGCTGTTGATGTGCTGTTGACTGAACTACTGCATTGCAGTAACCAAAATCCTAAAGTATATGGATAATTGAGTAGTTTCCCCAAAAGATGTAGCAGGATAAATTGTGTATACCTTGTGCTTAAGAACAGAAATAACCTTTAAAAACTCCAAATTCTCATTCTGATGTACATAAATAAGACATGTCAGAAGAGTAAGCACAAAACAAGAGCTACTTAGGCTAAGTCTGTGATTTGACACTACAAATCATCTGGTGGCAATCTCACTACTTCTTCTGACTGCTCAGTCCTATCACTGACAGGTTTCACTGGTGTTAAGCCACATGAGTTTCCTGATCTCATTTAGAGTTTGGTTTGACAGACAGTCAGATTTACTCAACTGAGGGCATGGCACAGAAACAGGAATGAGTGGCTTGGACTGCCTTTGAACTCCACAAACCAATACTGTTGCTAAATGCTTCATATTGTCACACAACGGCCTGTTCCATGTGCCATGGTCCACAGAAGGACCAAAACAGAGAGTAAGGCAGACCCATGATGAATATCAGTGCCTCCTTGCCAGAACTGCAGCACTGGTAAGACTGTCTGCCTAACTGGCTTTAATACCACTTTAGTCATATTGTTTAATGCTTATTATTTGCAAACATGGCCCTAAAAGTGCTTTCAGCTAAGTTATGTATTTCCCAGGTCTACAAGCTTGCTGAAGTCCTTACATTAGGGAGGGCTCCTACATATGCCTCCATGTAGGAGGGCATACAAAAGAATAGACAGATAGCTGTGGAAATGAAGTTTTGTGCTCACAAAAAAACCCTAAAACCAATCACGTTAGTAGCCCTGTGAGTAGTTCCAAGTATTATTATATGTTATATCTATTTTCGAAGACGTGCATAGAATTGTGAAGACTTGAAGCAGATACCCTGCAACATCAAGAATATGTGCCCTGTATACAGGTACAATTTATATTTAAAATTGCAAATGTGCAAATACAAAAGAAACAACTATTAGAGGCAGAACATGTCATGAGACATCTACAGAGGAAACTTGAAGAAATCCTCCATGTACTCTTATCTGTGACAAAAATTAGTGTTTTCTTAGTCTAAGAAAACTTTTAAAGACTTCTTACTAGTCAAATAATAAATGTTGTAACAGCTAAGTTACATTAGGGTTTTAAACCTTGTGACTACAGATCACAGGGAGCAAGTACTAGAGTCAGAACATGATTCTCAAGTTTCCTGGCCTATCCAGGTTTCTCCATTCCACTTCTTATTCCCCATTCTTCCTTTGTTCTAAGCTCCTAAATCCTTCAAATACCTCTAGTCAGGCAGGTGCCACAGAAATGACTAGAAAGAAATGAGAGGCCATCCAGAATTTGTTACTCAGCATATCTAAAGTGTGTCAGTGCCACCACAGCCAGCTCAGTTTGCCCTTCGTGCCCCATGGAAGCCATGAAGCTTCCCCTGAAAAAGGCTAGAACACAATGTCTAGCAGAATTCCAAGAATAAAGAGGCCAAGTTGGGAATTAAAAAACAATCCATGTGTTACTCGGCTACCCATGATATACTAGATGGGACACAAAGTCACAGGGTCTTGTCTTCTGGATAGGATGAGAATAGCTAGGCAGAGACTAGAAAAGGAGTAAGGCAGCAATCTTGTTGCAAGTGCTGTCAGTAAGCAAGTGCCTTCTCTCCTTCTTTCCTTCCTTCTCCTCATTTCTCAGCCCCTGCCTGCAAGCCCGAGATGCTACAGGGTTAGGAAATTGTGAGGGATGGCAGGAGAAACTGAGCAGCCCTCAGAAGCTAGCACAGAGAGCACTCTATGCCTGATAATACTGGAAATAACCTGTTTTAAAATGTTTAATTCCCCTACAATGAAGATTGTCTTTTCTCCCATATGCCCTCCCAGCAAGATTTTCTCTCATTAAATATTTTTTGCCAGTAAAAAGATAGGGCCAAATAATTATTTTTAAACTTTTAGATAGCCTTACCTACTTCCTGGTTTCAGTATTTCTTTCCATAGAATTGGCAAGAGAATCTTTAGAAAGTAGGAATTAGAAAGGATCCTAAAAGCAGACAAAGAAAAGGACACTTGCAACCAACAATACAGACACAAAAAGAGCAAGTGGGCTAATACATCTTCAATTCTTGCACGCTGCAAAGGAACATACATGATACTCTGCACAGTCCTGGAAGCTCACAAGTGTAAGAATGGCTCCTACAACTGAACTATAGAAGTTGAGTGAAGACTAGTTCTCTTTCGCAGCAGCTCATAGTGGCAATCTCTAAAGTAAGAAGTGGCAGTCATGACCCAAATACAGAATAGTCTTGCTTATTTTTTAATTTTCGCTTTGTTTGCAAGTATTAGTCTTAGGTAGTTTTTAAGTACTATTTGAAATAGGTGTAATAGCTACCATAAAGTATTTATTAACTTTAGCTAAACAGTGCAAAGAAGTAGTACGCAATCCTGTTAAACAGTTCTGAGATGGCTTCTGGGGCTGCCTTAGATCTCTCTGAATTTATTAGATACACAGAAGAAAAACAGGACACACCTTATACGACACTGTCTGTTACGCAGCCATCTTCAGATCAATTTCTGCAATTCAACAGTAGCATTAGCAGAATGAGCACAGAAAGGCTTTTACTCTAAAATACTACCCGCTAAAGAAATTTGTACATATGGAAATCTGCACCAATTCCTATAACGCTACATACAAGAAAGAAATAACACGTGGACAATCACTGTAGTGTATTTTTTCAACACTTCTAGAACTCCAGGCTTGAATCTACAGTTTGTAAAGCTTCTGACAGCCTCTGATTTATAGATCTATGCCCTGCATTGACCACATCAATTAGATGATTTTAACAGTATGGTATCCAGGTAGGAGGAGGGTGGGCAGGAAAGCTGTAAGACAACAGCAGTAAAAAATAAAGTTTCATTCCCCCACCTTGTGGGTAACTACCGAAACAACAATTTACAGTAGCATTTCATCATTTGCAATCTAGACACATATTCATCTATCAAATTTCACACATCGATTTCTGCTATACCACAGTCAAACTTAAAAAAATCTTTGCAATTAACTCAAAGTTGAATTAAGTAATATGCTGTTTTTTTTTTTTTAAATTCCACAAAAACTTAGAGAACGTCTATTCTTTTGATGCTTATCAGCATCAGTAATGAATTACTCAAGGTTGGTGCGCTCTGTTAAAGCGTGAAGAATGTCTTAACAGTGTACAGAAAAAAAAGTTAGCTAACTGGCATTTAAATTTAAAAGAAAAGTTTCTCCAGGACTGTCCCCATGACAAGCCTACTGATACTATTATAATTTAAAAACAATTGTATAATTGCTCCCCAATGTTTTTCAGAATGTCATCATACTAAACTTTCACTTTCTCTTGTTATTTGATTATATACCTTTCAAGACAGGACGGGGTCTAAAGCTGGGTTGCTTAAATATAAGTTACTGACTTCAAGATACTTCCTATGCTGCTTTTACTGATAATTAACCCACAACAATCCTATGAGATCAGTTGCAGAAGTCTTTTTGGACTCCTTAAGAGCACCGTAGCCCAATGCCATAGCTCTTCAAAATTCAACAGCAATTTTTTTGCCAGCAGGGAAATGGAAAGCACAGCCAGAGACGAAGACAACAATAAACACAAGAGGAAGCTTTATAAGCACAATACGGTCCTCATACATCAACTAAGTCAAGGGCAGATTCAGGGCCACATTTGACAGCAGAGACTAGGACCCACACAGCTCAGTGACTTACCTATAACGCTTTGATTATATACGAAAGGAACTTATGTCATACCCAATGGGGAAACGTTTCAAACCCCTAGAAGTACACTACATTATACAGTGCATAAGCACCTTCCCTATTTTTCAAGTCTTTGTTTTCGACAAGCATTTTTCAGAATTATACATCCTTACTGTTCTTACCTTTGATAAACAGCAGAGTCTAGAAACAATGCGGACACACACACAAGATGAACCCTGGAATTTGAGTGTTGTCATATTACCAATAAAGAGGATTTTCAGTGTTGCATCTGCTGACTCCAGTAAAGTGTCTGGCTCTGCCTCCCTGACTGAAATCCAAACAAAAATTTCTTTTCCTTGTTAAAATTCAACACAGTTATTGTTTTCCAGTAGTGCAGTTTGTCTTCGTAACTAGATGAGGTATTTTCCCAGTTACCATTGTAAATGGAATTTGTAGCAGGATATCAATATATCAAATTAGCTTTTTATCAACTTTTTACCTCTAAAGAGTTAGCCATTTTACAGATTTATCACCATCCTGCTTTTACTTACCTTCACTCCCAACCTACCATGCCAATATTATGGGGTTCCTCCCGCATCCCTCGCCCCCCCGCCTCAATGCAATCTGAAGACTAGATCAGGATAGACAATGAACATTCTCACTCTAAAATAAATAACAAAGAACATAAAATAATTTCAAAGTAGAAGTTTACTTGCAGACCTATAGGAAGGGCGAGGATACAATGAACTGAATCAAGTTTTAAATTCACACGTTCCTTTTGATAGGTCAACTCTTTCCTTTTTAGAGTTATTTCTCCTTTCATACTTAAGCTTTTCCTCCTTCAGACAAGTCAGGTGACCAGATTAAGCTACCATCTTAGTTGCTGACAAACATCTTGAAAACTCCAAAACAGAAGCAAATTGCAGCACAGAGATAATAAATGCTAAAGTCTGGAGAGCTGTGTATTTGCATCACTGTTACTTAGTGATTATGCAAATGAGATCCATAATCCAAGGAAGGGAATTGCATTAGGATTATTAGTAAACTGAACAATATTCATATACTTGGAACAAATTTTATTTTACATCTAGATGTCTAATAATTTTTTTTTCCTTCAATCTGCCCTTCATGTGCTGTGTGGCATCATGTGTTTAACTGATAACTGCCCTCTCCCTCAAAAGCATACCTTTATCCAGGAAATTTTAATAAAGAGACTAAAGCTTTGATTTTTCCGATGGAACCTGAAGTTGTATATGTTGATTCTCAAATCCCTCCACTTGTTTCTTAAATTAAGATTTCTCTTGAAGTGGTCAGTCCACTGGCATCTATTTCAAATTAAGCATTCACACTCAGGTTTGAATAAATGTGACTTTATAAGCTGTTGAAAGAATTATTTTGTCAAACAGATGCTAGCTAGTTTCAAAAGGTTTCACAAGTCGGTTTTCACTTTTAAAATTAAATCCTTTTTATTTTATTTTTAAATACTCTRAGTGACCCAAGATCCCCTTACATAAATAATCGTTGTTGTCAACTAAAGAGCAAGATTAGGATATACCTAACGTAATCACTATGTTACTCTACTACAACAAAAGCATATTTACTGCCAGCAATGAAATAAAAATATTGGTACCTTGATTGTTAAGCTGAATTACTTAATTTATCCTTCAACATCACAATTAATCCCCTCTAAAACTATTTCATCTCTTACTACTAAACCACTCCCTATTCAGTGTCTATAATAAACCAAACATTCTTCCAGACTCTGCAAATGTTGAGAAAATGGTTAAACACGATGGTGAAAGGTGTAAAGTTGTTTTGACGGGTATAATTTAAATTAACCCAGGAAACACAGAACCTCACATGTTTGGGTTTTTTCTTTCTTTTTTGGAGGAGAGGGGGGTATTTCAGATTTCTTATTGCAAAAGAATCACAGAACAGCTGGGGTTGGAAGATATCTCTTGAGATTGCACAGTCCAAACACAGTCAACTAGAGCAGGTTGTCCAGGACCATGTCGACTCAAGTAGTTAATATCTACAAGCACGGAGATTCCACAATCTGAGTCTTTTTAAGAGTGTTGGCAGGCAGGGCTGGTGGTGGTGGTATTTGCTTCTTTTAAATGTTCACTTAAGTAGTTTTAAGTGGTTGGCTTACTGTAATTCTGTAGAGAATGACTGGTAGTAGTAAACTTAATGAATATAGGGTCCTTTTAAGAGGAAAAAGTCTGAATAAAATCCAATTAAAATTCCCACGGAAAAATATCCTAAAAATCCCTCTGAACAGTTAACAGCAAAATGGACCAAGCTCATGTAATAAATTAGTAAAGAAGCTGATTGTATTTTCAAAATACAACATTTCAAATGTGAAGACTTACTAGTCTCCGGATTGGACACAAATTCAATGAAAATTATCGAAGTAAATTACTCCCTAAAAAAGCCCATAGTTAAGTGCAATTGATAGCACCACCCTGTGAAGAACCACATATACCTATTATCTATTCCAAAAGTTCTCATGTCTTTTTTTTTTTTCTTTTAAAGCATTAGATGGTTCTAAAATCATAAGCAAAAGCATATTAACATGTTTTTACATGAAACAGTTTGATTTTATCATTTTCTGCTACTGTCCTTTAAAATGGTTACTAGGTTGAGATAGATCTACATTGAGGAAGGACACACTGTCCTCTACCTAGGAAGCAACTGAGCATGCTGGGGGAGGGAGGGCATGACAGAAAGGACTGAGAAAGTTTCAGAAAGGAGGCTACAGCTCAAGCAAGAAACTGAGAAAACAGTTGCAAGGACTAAACACCCATCCAGGCCTTGTAAAAAAATGCTTCTGAAGAGCCAGAGAAACCTATGATGAGCCAGAGAGCAATGGAGTAACTGAAGCAAAGCAAGGACCCAGGCCTGACCTAAATGCTTGGAGTTCTAATTAACAAGCTAGTATTCCATGTCTTATATTCAGTAAAACTTGGCTTTTGAGACAGCAAAAATTTCTGGGAGCTCATTGTAAGGAAAGGTCTAGGAAGATCTCAACAGTTTGGCCAACTTGTGTGCTCAGTAATACTGAAACTAGAGCTTCATAAAAACATAAAATCTTAAAGGTATGGGAAGTCACTTTGTTGCCAGACAGTGTTTAAAAAAAAAAAAAAAGGCAAGCCAAAATTTTTGAAAAAGCTCTTTCACTTTGCATTGCAGCATGTGGTTGAAATTCATCACTAAAGATTGTTTGAAAACACACTCTACCCCAACAACGCCTCATTCCTACAGATCATCTAAACAGGATTTAATTCTGCAGTTGTGCTTATGCTGGACATATACTTAGGGACTAGACAAGAGACCCTCCTTGTCCCTTAACTCCCTCAGCCATCATTTCAAGAAGATGCACCAGCTTAAGGAAAAGGGCAGAAAGGGAACAGGAAAAGTCAGAAAGCAAAGCCTAGGTACAGCCAACGGCATTTGCAGCTGGAGAGAATGCAGCAATGCAAAAGGCTGGATAAAAAACAAGAGCAAAGACAGAAGGACACATGGTAAAATGGAATGGAAGACCTGAGGAAAGCACAGGACAAGCACTGGAACCCTATTGGTCCCGCACATCTATCTTCAGTTAAGCAAGAAAAGGAATTTCTTAGCAAATGATCTCTCTCATGTCCTCTTGAGTGCTTGATCCAAGTGGTAAAGAAGGTCATTCATTACTTCTTCAGCTGGAATTTTTAGTGCCATCTACCGGTTCAAATTCAGCTAGCAACCCAAACTACAAAGACATGCATTTCAAAATAAAAAATTATTCTGTAGAACCCTTCTGCTTCTTCAGACTATTTTAAACAGGAAGCTACTTCACTGTACCTAATCACATATAGAGTTAGAAAATAAAATATCTCCTTGTTTACAATTCAACCAGAAAGTTTACAAATAAAAATGAGGAAGTACAGAACTGAATCAAGCAGAAGACTGGAGTCAGAAACGTGTCATCAGAACTGTTTTAAGCTCCAATTCTCCACCTCAAAAAAGGCACATGGTACCATCTAAACACACACTGAGAGTACATTGAAGTGTACTCATTTTCAACTACGAATTAAGAGACAGTACACATACAACTATCCCTTACATGCCAGAGACCAAGTTGAAGGAAACGCTGGGCTGTAGAAAGCTCTTCTGCAGTATGCTAGTACTCCAACATTTTTTTCCATATAGTGCCAGTGACATGTGGCAAACCAACAGCATATAATGTATTTTAGAAGCAACAACATTTAAAATCATAGCACAAATAATTGCATATAAAAATTTATTGGTTTTTTTTTTTTTTTTTTAAACACGGGATTGAAATACATACAACTTAGACAGCTAATTTAGTTAATGTTTGAGCAGAGCTTTCTAGAAAATAGGTGATATCACAGAATTAAAGGTCATACCACATTTTTTCCATCATAGCAAAACAGATTTATAGTCATGTGCATACAACCGCAATAAAATCATGTCTGCAGATGCTCTCTAAAAGTTCTGTGTTTGGAAGCTTACTTTTAAATATCTTAAGCTTTCTAATTTTGGTGAGATCTTAGGCACAGGTTAAGAGTACATTTATAGAATCCACCAGCCCTTAAGTACAAAGAGAGTTTAAAAATCCAGGCCTAGTTCTCACGATTGCTCCATTTACTGAATAGATCTATGCAAGAATATTGCCATTTTTATTTATTGAGTTCATATCTATAGCTATTATCTAGTACAAAATTAAATAAAACAACAGAAATCATTCTTTCAAAGTGAAGAGCAAGTTGGAAAGAGCAAATTTTCAAGAGTAAGTATTTGCAAGGACACTTTATATCTTATTCAAGAGCCGAAGACTGACAGCAAGAGCTCTTAGTTTACTAATCACTGAACTAAAATCTGTTTGCTCACATAGTTCTTGACCCAGACAGTTACTTATGTATGTTCCTAAGTGTTAAGAATGGAACGTGTCTCAATGAAGTTTGTGGGATTATTCATACCATTAAGAACTAGGCATATTCTTTAAATTTGCTTAAATATCTTGCTAAACTGAATGCTAACAGTCTTCAGGAAGAGAAACTGCAACAAAAATATTATATCAGAAATGACTTTTAGTTTAATGAGATGGCACTCTTCCAGTGGAGTAACTATACACTGAAATATGGAAAGCTGATTACTTTGATTTAAGCTTTTGACATACCACGCTGTCCAAAACCAGCATGCTGTTCCTCATGGAGAAGTCTTTAAGCTACAGCGATACAACCAAAACCATATACATGCACATGACAGGTGAATAATATTTTCCATTTTTRAAGTGCAGTTTCATTTACAGTATAAGTGACAACATTCCAAAGTAAGCATTTCCAGACAACAATAGCCTATTTCTTTCATACATATTCGTTCTTATGTTGCTCCAGTGCAGTATTTTCTAATACTAAACAGACAGGGATGAAATTATAGTAACTAAATTGTGTACACTTCTTTGTTAATTTAAAGAGAATGCTGTCTAAGATAGAAAGAGTTTTTAATTTGTTTCAATCAGTAACATAAGTACTTTATTTTGCAAAACACTAGAACCACAATACTACAACCTGTCTGTAAACCATAAACTTAGAGTACAAATCAGATAACCACTTTATTTTAGAATCCATTTACAAGAACTCCTGACATGAAAAAGAGCAGAAAAGAAAATTTGAGAATGGGAAAACATTTTAGCAAAATTTGTAATTTTTAAATTTAAATGCGTTTTCAGAATAATGAAATTTATTGTTTTAGAAAGAGGCATAGCTTCTTAAAATAAAGTATTTATAGCTGTTAACTCTGAAGGAAGACCTCAGATATTTTATCTTTACTTTCTGCACAATGCTTCCATGTTGCTTCTAATCAATTATAGGGATAAAATTGCATACCAAACGTCAAACCCGACAAATCCTGTCATTATCAAGACAGCGTTTGTGGTTTCTTCAACTGCAACGATGCTTGCTTCACCAACTTTTGTTGTTTTCTTGTTGCCCGGGCTTCCTGAATGGCACAACAAATCCTCTGTAAAGCAACATATTGAAAGAAAGAAAATTAAAGCATGCAATCTGCAGTTTTCTTCCATAAGGTACTACTAAAAATAGTAAAAGTTTAAATACTGTAAGAATAAGGTCTTTTCAGGAAAATTTAATATCAGATCAAAATAAAGCAATTTTTTCTCTTCTAAAATGGATAGAAAAGCATTGAGAGCCTAAAACTACTAGATTCAGTCTGAAGTAAAGAGCCTCAGAAGAGGACTATGTTCAGGCCAAACAACCAAGAGGTTTGCATTATCATTATCTGGAAATATAAGAGAATCATTCACGATAATTAAAAGAAGATATAAATGACAGCAGGCACTTTTGAAAATATTTACAATGAAAAGCACTCTCAAACTGGATAGTTAGTTGAAATCCACAGAAATATAAATTAAAATAGAACTTAACAATAACTCTAAAATTATAAACAACTTAACTGAACAAAGCAGTGCAACTAAACCAGTCATTTTTATTTAATTCCTGAATCCAAACAATCTAATAGTTAAAAAACCCCCCATGTCTCAACTGTCTAACATTAAACAGATTGTACATTATGCATAAAATGTGTATACCTAATATTAACATAGTGATATATCTCTAGTCTGAGAAAATTAATGTCAATGTGATATGCATAAATGCCTGGGGGAGGGGGGGGAACAACCCAAAACATACTGGGGTAGCTTGGATGGTCAGGCTGATTTTACCTGAGTAATTCCAGCACTTAGTGAAAGCTGAAGTGTTTGAAATGCTTGTGAGGGCTTTTTTATCCATGATTTCAATAAAAGTAAAACTCATTTATAGAACAATCACAAAATAGTTTGGGTTGGAAGGGACCTTTAAAGGTCATCTAGTCCAAATCCCCTGCCATGGGCAGGGGCATCTCCAACTAGATCAGGTTGCTCAGTGCCTCATCCAACCTGACCTTGAATGTTTCCAGGGATGGGGCATCTACCACCTCTCTGGGCAACCTGTGCCAGTGTTTCACCACCCTCAGCGTAAAAAGTTTCTTCCTTATATCTAGTCTAAATCTATCCCCTTCTAGTTTAAAACCATTCCCCCTTGTCCTGTCGCAACAGGCCCTGCTAAAAAGTCTGTCCCCATCTTTTTTTATAAGCCCCCTTTAAGTACTGAAAGGCTGCTATAAGGTCTCCCTGAAGCCTTCTCTTCTCCAGGCTGAACAACCCCAACTCTCTCAGCCTTTCTTCACAGGAAAGGCGTTCCATCCCCCTGATCATTTTCATGGCCCTCCTCTGGACCCACTCCAACAGGTCCATGTCTTTCTTGTGCTGAGGGCTCCAGAGCTGGATGCAGTACTCCAGGTAGGGTCTCACCAGAGCAATGAATATTAAAATAAAGAATAAGTTAAGCTGGATGGACAAATAACATGCATCAGGTGTACTTGAAGTATTCAAACATTTATGGATTTCTGATAACTCATGTAGGCTGGGGAAAGATTCAGAGGACTAAAGAAGGGCAAACCTAAAACCCTTGTTTGTTTTTTATGGGAGACAGAAAGAACAAGGAAACTACAGATAACCTTAACCTGATCTTAAAGACATTTGTTTCATGCACATACAAAGGGCAGCACAGAAGTCTTCACAGAACTGACAATTATTTGTGAAGGGTACTTTTTTTGTGTCTTCCTATCAAATTGGTATAGTTTTACAAGTGGGATCTATGCAAAGAAGGGAGATGCAAAATGAAGAGTAATACTGGTAAACTCAAGAAACAGAAATCCACGGAAGGTAAATGGGTAGTGTTGCACTTCAGGACAGAGAAATTTATTTTCATGGTATACATACCAGCATAAACACTAGCAAAGGAACATGTAGTTAGGCAGTAACAGAAAAGAGAATTAAACACAAAGAAGTATTCTTCTAGTGTGGCCTGCGTGTTGTGTACAATGTTCCAGCTTTGGCCATGCTAAGATTATTATCTTTAATTACCTTATTATTACTAAGATTAGACAAACTAAAAGGATTTAAATTAGTTAACCAAAAGTGTGATTTGGAAGACATGCTGTAAGAAAAAGTTGAAGGAACTTTTCCTCTAGACAAGAGACAGTGAAGAAATAATATAGACTCTTGCAGTAGATAAAAAAAGCGCCTCACAATGATAGCAATTTTTTTTTCCTTCCTGGTCTAAGCCATTCTTTTAGAAGGCTTCATCAATTTAATAGAAGCAATTTGGCCCCTATTCTGATTCTAGATGCTGACTTGCCATTTACTGGAGCTACAATTTCAAGTGTGCTTCCAAGATGCTGTGGATCTAACTGATTTCACTTTTGGTATCAGGGAGAACTCCTCTCTCATCATCTGATACAAAACTACACTAAGACGTATAGTTTCCTAGATACATTTTTCCATTGTTGATGTACCCTGGAATTTATACAAATTGTTAGTTCAGCTTGCGTGACTTAGCTATGAGACCCAACCATCCACAGAACATCAGCCTCTCCAGCATCAATATGAACAAATATTTAGAGATAAATGGTAGAAAACCCAGGTGTGGGGAGGGTGGGCGTTGGAAGTGGGAAGTAATTTAAGTAAGCCTTTTCACACAAGGTACGCTTACTGGGTTAGTCCAGTGATCTTGAAATAATGAGGAGGTAGCAGAATTCAGAGGTATGTTGAATCCTAGAGACTATAATGAACTTAACCTAGTACTTTAGGTATTTGAATTATTTTCCTTTAATGAGTTTTAATATACAAAACATAAGACTATGCAACTTCAACCTTAAATTATTATTGCATATACTCTCTTGAATGCTTTAGACTATCTTGTCTCATCTTTCTCCTGGTTAAACTCATTCTTCAACATGAAAGTATGGTAAACGGTCCTCAGGCACAGCAGCCTATTCTATACCAGGTCTCTGAACGTTACCATCTTTTTACATGCTGAGTTTCAACAACTGTTAACAATATCATAAGGAAGGAAGATGAAAGAAAAAAAAAAAAAAGAATATACCCTTGCTGTAGTTTCATCCTGAAGCTGAACTGTCTTTGCACATTCATGACCTGTACTGTCCTTCCTTTGGAACATCCTTTGATCCTGTTGCAGAGGGGAACAGAAATGTACTTCAGGTGACTCACAAAACAAGAATGCAGAATCTGATACTTAAATGACTTGAACGTCAACTTCAGGTTACATTTCAATGTGGCCTCTGTCCAACCCAACTCATACTTTCAAGAAATCTTAAGTAAATCCTGTCTCATAGTCCCATGGTCAGCAGTTCAAACCATAAATAAGTTAAGAGCATGTTTGGACCTCTAAGTAGGGTTAGACAAAAAAAAGTTTACATGCTTTTCTTACCAAAACAGTTATTTTTAAAACATTTGCTTCGTAGGAGGGACAGCGTGTAAAGTCTTCAAATAAGTAATCCCACTCTGTTGTTAAATGGCCTAAGATTTCCACTTCTTTTACATGTATCACTCTCCTGTTCAGAAGAAAAAAGTTAATACTCAATTTCTCCCTGGGAGAACTTTGCCAGAAAAACAAAACAAAATGAAGATAAGAAATTCATTTGAGAAGGCATTTTCTATGTGGAAATATAGTGACACAGTCACAGTGGAACATATTTCCTTAATATATATTCTGAGATAATCACTTTGTCCTTAAGATTCATAGACRATCTATGATATCGCATAGTATGCGCAGGCCAACTTAATCGAAACCCACCCAGCCCTCCAAATCCAAACATTTTACTAGAATTGGGTACTAGAGGATCATCAGTTAATTCAAACCAGTTCCTCAAAGCCAGCCTCTACCAGGTGAAGGTAGTCAAACAGCTACATACTAGCTATACAATGACACAATTACTATTAGACTGACAGATGATCAGTTGCTACTGTTTAGAGTTGCTAGCTAGCTGTCCCTTAATTACTTCAAAGCTCCAATGTCAGCTAGCACACTAARACAAAAATAGGTGGCAGTTTTGAATGGAGTTAAACTAGAACTTTTTTGCGTGTGGAGAGGAATTGGGATAAGGAGAGTAGTACACATTTATCTGAACCTGCAAACAAATAATTCACCTAACTATCATTAAAGGATTTTGGCAGTATCTTGAAAAAGCTTGTTCAGCTGCAGAAGGAATTTTGAGGTGTGCTAGTCATTGTAAAACAAACATGGTGGGGTGCTTCCCCGAGTCTCATTATGGATGAGCCCCTCTCATACATTCAGGCAAGGTGGATATTGGTGACATATGGGATGTGGAGATCATAATCCATGGGTTCCTTTTCATTACCTAAATGTATTTAGAAAGTTTTCAGTCCTCAAATTGTGTATCCAAGACTAGTAACATCTTGCATTCTAAAAATTGTCTGACAAGTTTAATATCAATTTTCATACTCATACAAAAACTTAAGACTCCATTTAGAGTATCCTTTAATTAACAAGATTGTAAACATTATCACAACGTTGGTTTGACTGTGAACACTTATCAAAGGCTAATTTCAAAAATAAGAAAAAAAGAGGAAAAAAGAATATTTCCCTCCAGTACGATGAAAGGGTCACTAACTTCAGAGTAAAATGTCTTCCTAAATTAGTATCTAGTATTGACATCATTACCAATTACCATATTACATTTTCCATAAAGGAAACAAAATAAATTATAAAAAAATCAAGAAGAAAATGGACAAGGAAAGTACATATGCAAAGAATAGCAATCAGTTTAGACTTAGCCAGATGTCTAATCCCCAAGTTGAAACCAAGACAAGCCCTTAGAAAGCCTTCAAAACTTGATACCTATTGGTAACAATAAGGTTTGCTCTTCTGCTTCTTGGAAGTGCACAGTGGTATCGATAGCTCTCTTTTTCCAGTTTTCTGATGTGCAATTTCTGAAACAGAAATAGAAAATAATTTTTGGGCTGTAAAAAGAAAACTCAAAGCAGTGTTTTCAATTCAAAAGCCTTTTAAAAAGTTACCTCATTGAACTGGTTCTTTAAAGGCAGGCTCTCACAGTGTTCTCACTCCTGAAGCTGAGTCACTGAAAGGTCTGACCTGTTCCACACAAAAGGTGGAACATTGACACTGCAGTATCAGACTATTTCTTCAGCTTTAATTTCCTTTCTGTGCTAATAATTGTTTAGTAATGTTCATTCTATTACACCCCATGCTGCAGACTTGATTCAAGAGTGAAAATCCTGCAACAGTACCTTTAAAGGCAGCAGCACATGACCCAGACCCTTAGAAATAAACTACCAAGTTACAAATACTCAATGCACCTCAAGGTCAGGCTTCTGAAGCGTTGAACGGACATGCCTATTCAACATCCAAAATAAGAAGGTATATGAAAGTGTAAATCAAATTACTCATCACGTTTCTGCTAGACAACTACAACTCAAGTGACAAACTATGAATAYAGAGGTTAAAAAAGTTTTGAAATAAAGTACTGAAGTGCTTCCTAGCTGTTTTTTTTTTAGTTCTTCATTAATTTTTTGATTACATATTTTTCAGATTTCCTATTCTGTACATGCTGTTTAACTGAAGTATAATATTTTATAGAGCACGTCACCAGGTTTACAATATTCCATCAACTCCAAAGAGCAGCACGGAAGACAGTCTCACAGTCATCCCTAAATCAAGCTCACAATAACTCTGGCTTAAAGGCAACAAGATTGACAACACATCAACTTATTTGTGGGAAATGGATACACATCAAAACGTCATGTAGAAAAAGGTAAAATTGTGAAATGAATGATGTACAACCAATAGGAACCCAACCTCAGACTGGGTATGAGAATAATTTTGTACCAACTACTGGTTCTCCTGCTATAAATTTGTCAGAAAGCAGGCAATCTGTTTCTGTCCACCCTACTTTGCCACCTGCTTGATTAACTAACGTAACACATTAACTATGTGTTACAGGTAAATGTACTTGGGTTACTAGTTTGAATGAATGTTAGTTTTCAGGACAGAAGTGATCTGCTAGAATTAAATACATGTTTTTTGTTATAATCCTGTATATATTTAGTAGGTTGCTAGAATTCACGTTCCGACTGTAATTGTCATGTACATGGTAAATATGTAATTATTACAAACCTTATCTGTACACAACACAGGTTGTATTAAATGCAGAGATCATGAATTCTCTGGGTAGCAAACCTACCATAGTAACAGTGTCATATCACACACATGTGATCTAAAACCAACTACCAGCAGAACACTCCAATGGGAAGCCCCTAAAATACCCATGCTTACCCTTCTCTCTGGGGAAGCCGTACATTGTTACATTTAAAGATGAAAACTCTAGCATGAAAAAACCTGAAACAAGGAATATACACATCAGGTTTAAAGCTAGTTCTGCATTGATTTTGGACTGCAAAGCTAAGTATAGTTGTAATATGCCATACATACATTCCTATACTTCAATCATCTCATGTCTCTGAACCTGCAAATCAAAGTGCCACTGATGTTGGGATTCTGCGAAGTTATTCATAAGCAACTAGACAATGTTTAGAAGCCAACAATACTGGTAACAGTAGAGCAATTGGATTATATAGTCTCAACCTTGGAAACAAGTGTTGGAAAGAGGATGTGCATACCCAGGACTTTGCCCTAAGACTATAGCCAGCAAAAGCATCTGGATCCCATTTATACTCAAGAAGCTTCTAACAAACACAGGGCTCCAGCACAGCAGTCACAAAAGCCTGGTCAGGGTCACTAACCTAGTTACGTTCTCTGACAACCATGAGCTCTTTATGTTTAAAAATTACAATGGTCATCAATAGAGGATTTTACAGAAACTCCAATTACTACAGTCTTCCTAGGTCACAAAATAAAACTTACCATTTATTGCTAAGATCAAGAGCTTTCAACTATCACCACAGAGAAGTCAACTGAGATGCTGAAATTTAACCTATTGTACATGCATCCCAAACATCTACTCTACCCTCTACCACTAAGAACGTTAAATCAGTGCAAAAAAAAAGAATTCTTTAYAAAATACACATTCCACTTGTAAATAATGTTTAATTAGCAAAAATGAACAAAGACAGTTATATAGGCATAATGTCAACGCATGTTAGCTTTGTACTCTCTAAGCCAATGCAACCGCCTTTTTTATCATACAATCTGTTCTAATGGAAAATGTGCAGCTCCTGTGTAGGAATGTGAGGAAACATAAGGAGGAATGTGAGGAAACATAAGGAAAAATGAAGGCCATACATGCTCTGCCTGGATGCAGAATGCATGCACCTCAGATCAATGTTTAGCAAGTGCCTGCAACTGGATGCACCAAAACTGGTTTGATGATCTTCACAGCAAAATAAGATGACCTTCAGTTCATTTTACAGCTGTTACTGTGGAATTCAGCCTCTGTATAACAGTAAACTTCTCAAGTTGTTTCTGACAAACTAATGAGAACAAATTAAGGAGGGATGACTAAAAATTCAGTATGTTTTTAGTTATTCCTTGTAAAGATACATTTCCTTCTGTATTTGCATAGCTGGATCTATAAAACTGGTAAGATGACAACAGAAGCTAAACTTGACTCCACATTTATCTGTCTATGATCAACCACGCAGGCTAAGAACTCTATATAGTTTAAGTAACCAAAATGGAAAGATCTTTTGTCAACTCAGCTTACATCAGAATCAATTAAAAGAGGCTTCAACATTTATTTATATTTGCATTTTATTTTCATATATTTAAAAGTTCAACAAATGTCTTAAAGCATCATCATACATTGCAACTGACCCCAAAAATCCTTTAAGCTCACAAGTGGATTAATAGTCAAGAGTTTAAATCAACAGCATAGTGTTTTCCTGGATTTGCTCCCTAGTGATGTGACATTTTGAAAAACATTTTAATTCAGCATTTTCCAGCAACCAGAAATATAGGTTCCACATCTTCTATAAAAAAAAAAACACTTTCTGACCATCTTAAAAATTTCTGAAACTGTAAAACATACATGAAAGCAAGAAAAATACCAGAAAGACTGCTTATCTCAAAGTCTCTTCAAAACATCAGAAGAAAGATGGCAGCATAGGACTAAAATCAAAATATGAACTCACATTTTGTACCTGAACCATAGCTATTTTAAAAACAAGTAAAAAATTCAAGAAATACAGAACCCACCACCATGTAGGACTGCAGTTCATATTCTGCAATCCATATTCTGAATCCTTTTGTTGGATATGCAGAAGTGAGACATGCCACATATTTAAACAGATTCATTCATAAGAATGTTCCTCTATTTAAAAGCAAAGCTTTGGAGAGAAAGCCTGTTTCTCATAACTTCAGAAACAATCCCGATAGTATTCTTAGATTTTACATGCAATATGTCACTAAAGCAAGAGTTCCCACTGAGCTCTGTGCCTCAGAGGTGCAATATTTCTCAGAGCTATTCTCAATACACCTGATAGACATCAGCACTGTGGTGGTGACATTATGTAAAAAGCGGGTTGCACTTGATGCAAATTACTCCATGATCTGCRCACTCTTAAAATTCAGGCACCTTTATCAAAAGCTTTTATCTTTATGAGAAAACTAGAGCACTTTAAAGAAGTTCAACTTATTCTTATTTTACATGGAAATGAAAGGACCAGTGCAAAATTATGCAGAACAGTGACTCAACCAGAAATAGAATCTGCAGTTCCTTGAAACCTAGCATAGTATTCTCTCTGCCACACACTGTCTCACCACCATGTCTCAATTATTCATTAAGTGTTCTGCATTCTTTATAAAGCTCCATGCTTTAACTGGGAAATGAAACAAAGTAACACCATAGACACTGAATAATGTATGAATTGCATCATGTCAGACCCTAAGTGCTGGGGTTAGAAGCCAGTCTCCTCACCAGAGCAGGCAGCAATACCTGCATATTAAAAAGCAAAGACTAACAAAGCCAAAGGCATTCATTACCTGTTCTAGCAAATCTCATCAACTACAAAAACTCCTCATACAAAGATTAAAACTCATGAGAACTTATTCCTTGGAAAACAATTCTCCTAGAGTTGCCCTATTTGTTCTTTGATTTCTCCAGCTATACATACTGTGCATTTATGTTTAACAAAATGCATTCTGTACTAAGCCTCACTGCACAAGCTACAGACATGGCCTGCAAGACATCAAATCTGACTTTCCAGGTTTTGAATTGACTGAGCAGATCCCTATATAGCCCATACACATTAGATCCAGCACTTGTGGGAAAATGCACTGCGTAAACAAGTTTATACAAGTGAACTTATCTACTCCATCTGGCTACTGTCCTCATTCTGCCCAAAAAAAACTTCTGAGTGGAAAAAAGTAACTTGTCTTTTAAGACCTACATATAAGCTCCTCCTAAGCCAAGCTCTAATGTCTACCAATGTCTATATTTCACATACAAGTGAGTATTTAAGTGAAACATTTTTTTTGTCCAACCACTGGACAGTATTGAGGCATCCATTCCTTAAGGTAACCTTACAAGGTTTCAACCTTGTAAGCGTATATTTATTTTTAATGCATTAAAGTTAGTTAAAATAGATGAGAGGGTGGGGATTCTGGTTAAACTACTTGTAATGTTGGGTCAAAACTGGACCCAAAAATAAACAGCACTAGTACCTATAAGTCGAGTTATTTGCAATTAAATTTGTAAATGCCTATAAAACTGACTTTCTGACTCATCTTCCTTGTTAAATACCTATTTCTTGTAAAGAAACTGTCCCCCTCTTGCTTGTAATTTACATTAGAAAACAAAACCTTCCCAACACTAACCTCTAGCATAATAATAAAAATCAGTTAGTTAAAAAAAAAAAACCAAACCAACTRTGTTCAATTAACTGACTTCTGAAAGGAAGAAACTGTATTTAGTGAACTATACAGAGGATTAATTCTTGGTTAGTATACAATTCCAATCTACACCATTTAGATCTAAGAAAAATACAAATATTAGATGTGCAGGAACTGCATAATATCCAGTTTTCAGTGTTAATTGTGCTATTTTTTTCCTTTTTGATAGATGGAAAAAATACAGTGCAAAAAAAAAATTAAAAAAAATCTCACTACATGAAGAAATTTGGTTTGCTTAGTATACCATAACTACTTAATTTCACTTAATTAGCTAAAATAAAAATTCACTAAATGTTTGGGTTTTTTTTAAACAATTTTAAATTAAATAAGCTGACTATTGACCACTGAATTCTAAAAAGGCATTAGCAGCAGTCTCTGCTCAACGTTTTTTTTCCATGTATGATAGGCAAACAATTTGCTCTGAGAACAGCTTGTTAAGCTTAGCTTGTTAATTTATGAGATGATGTATTGAAATGAAATTTATGGCATCACTTAATTTAGAAACATATATATATATATATATATGTAAATTCATGCTAACAGCTGAAAGTTTACATTTAAGTATGTTGAACAGCAAAGCCCCAGAAGATTCTGTGAATGAAACCAGAGTCAGCTGAGCTGGCTATATTTTTTTAATTGATAAAATTTCATAAAGAAGTAGTAGTAGTAACTTGAAGTGATAGTGGTTCATCAGATGTATAAATGACAGGCCTATGGTATATTACAGAAACCACAAATACAAGTTTTCATAGCATTTATATGGAAACAGTATTTCTATAGCATGAAATTATAAGCGTTTTCACAGAAGAAAATTCCATTCAATATCACTATTTTAAATTTTGCACAAGTATCAAAATATTGCTTTCTCCCTTCATCCACAGCCCTAGCTCTAAGAGAACGCTAATAAATGAATGAACTCAGCATCTACCCTACCATGATTTTTTTTCCAAGTGCCTTCTGTTGTTGCCATTCATAAGGAACTAAGCATCCTTAGAAAAACAAATATACAGGAAACAAACCCTCCCTGTCTCTCTCATCTTTCTTACTTATCTAATCTTACTGAAGATAGTTATTCAAGTTTGTGTCTTTGTTTTCTAAGCCTGGACAACATGAAACGCTGTTTTATTCAACTGCTACACAGAAAAGTTATGAATGAAGGGGAGAGGACATGTTAAATGCAATCATGCCCTTAATCTAAATACTTAAGGCAGATAAAAGACCATGACGGAAACAGAGAAGAAATATGGAAAATGTTTACTCTGTTATTCCAGTTCTTGCTGTGTATGCCAGGAGAGAAAGAGAAAGAAGAGAAACATTAGAAATAGAATAGAAAATAAGGATTAAAAGAACATCTACAAGAAAGTAGCAAATATGCAAGTTTTGGTCTTAAAATGTTAATGTAGACATTTTATTCTAACTTTTTTAGCAACAAAATAAGCATTTTAAGGTAAGTTTTAAGAATGTGAAGGCTGAAATACAAATTAACTGGATTCCGATTATCTAGGACTTGAAAACAACTGTTACTCAGCCTCCACGTTAGCCACATCCAGATGTAGAAGGCAGGCTGAATGTCCACACAATGCCTGTAGCTATGATATATTGCCATTAAGAACAACACAAGGAAATACCAAAAGGTGGTATCTTGAGATTTCATGCAGTTTTTTCAACTGCTGATACCACAAAAAAAAAAAAAAAAAAAAAAAAAGCAGGGGGAATTTCAGTACTTGTATTATATGCCAAACAATTCAACAATTCAGTCATCCTATTTAAAAGTTACTTAGTTTGTAAACCAGCCTCAGCTTTGTTAGTAAGCAAAACATTAGAACCAAGTATCAAAATGTTTTTCTTGTTTCCACATATTCAAATCTTAATCTTACTACCTCCTTCCAGAGTATGAGATAAGCAATTACAGAACATAATGTGCAGAAGATCATTTAACAGCAATGCTGCAGTTTTCTTGTCGCATTCAGCTTACTCCAAGCACTGGGTCTTCTCTGCTATACATAAGGCTTGCCTTATGAAATAGGCTGGGGCAATTTTTTACTACAGATAATGACTGCCACAGATCCCCAGCAGCTTTTTCCTGGCTGTTTATGGAACCCTGTAGGTTAGAGAATTTTAACTGTATTTACAATGCAAGTCATACCTCAAATAAATCATAACCCTCAGCTTCCACCCTATCGTATGGCCGGATGATGCCATCTTCATGAATGAAACGTGGAGGACGGAGATTAGATACTTCTTCAGTTGATTCTGCAACCCTGCCATAGACAGTGGAACAGTATTCTGGTAAGCTCACTACAATTCTGAGTATCACCAATATATCTTTAAAAAGTCACCCTTTCACTTGCCACGTATCCCACTTACACTTCCTGGGTACCCTACAGATGTAAATAGTAAAGACACACTGCTAGTAATAAATCCAAAGTAACATTTGCCAATTAGACAGCTACAGAATAACTTGGAGAAGTTTTCTCCCAACCCTGGATAATTTACTAAGGGTTCTCATGTTTATTAACACACTTTCCAAAGGTCCCCTTAAAACACAAGAAGCCCCTGATGTGCTCTGCTAACCGAATTTCAAACTGGCAAGTTTTTCTCCAAAAATTTCAGTGGTCTTTTTTTTTACAGTATGTTTAAATGACATTTAGATATTTCCATTCAGCAGTACACAAACCTACCTCAAAAGTAAAATTTACACACRATCTTTTAATTACTTTCTGATCAGGGGAGGGAGTGAAAGGAGAAAATGGACTAGTTATCATCCACCTGAACTACAACACTGCAAGATGTACTCTGAAGCAGCAATTTCCAGAGATCATCATAAAATACATTCTTTACAGGCTACTAGACATCTCTCAGCCCTATACATCCTACTGCATATTGTATTTAAGACAAATAATTGTGTGTCACTACTGGAYCACTTTACCACCTGGTATCCAAAACTTCCTCGACATTTTACCTTTGAATTCCCTGGAAGGTACTGCTTGCCATATCTACGATGCCACCTGTTGGGCGGGCTACCACTCCTACAAGCCCCTTTCCAATTCCTTTAAAGAATCCAGCTGCACCTTCTTTTTTAGCCCCTTTAAAGAAAAAGAAATAGTTTTAATGACCTACTTGAAGTCATTAACCACAGAATTAAACCATTACTGCTGCAGGCTGCACTAGAACTGTTTTGTATTGGAAACCGCCCACAGCAATTGATTACGTACAATCCACTTATAAAAACAAGTTCTCTGTGAAAAGTCACACATTGCTTCCTTGTCTGTTCAGACACGTTGCTGTTCACTTAACACCTTACCAGCCTCCAAAGCCAGCATAACTGAGATGTTAACTAGATTCTCCTTCTCGCACTTTCAGTCTGGACTGTAGGCCAATATATCAGTTTTTATAGGTTGATAGTAATAACAAAATAATCTGAAGACTCTAAGATGCACAAGTATAATGGAAGTTAACTATTTCTATCTCAAAATTTCATGTTTCTGATGATACATAACTATGGAAGAGCCAAGACAGTGTTTAGAAAGCATGTGTGTTCATCCACCAATGAGAGAAGGACTACACCTCAAAGTATCTGCCAATAACCTATAAAATACAACAAAATAACAATTAACTTCCAACATTTAAATCACTTTGACATGAATTTTAATAAGAAGCATTTTATCTTGGATTTTTTCATCATCTATCACACTGACAAAGTGACAGGCTTCACCAAAAAAAACACTGATCTCAGGCCTAAAACCAAATTTGCTTATTAAGATTTCTCCAACCTTTGGAGTCCCAAAAAACCTTTTCAATTGGTGCTTTTTAATTTATTATTTTTAGTATCTTTATTCTGGCTTTAAACAATAAATTGGGTGCTAAAGCAGGCCTAACAAAATACGTCATGAAGACAACCATTCCTTAATTCATACAAAGGCTTAAAAGGCGGTAAGCCAGCAACACATATAAATATATTTGAGTAAATCATCGTATAAGGTCACATTTGAATTAGAAATATAAATCTTGCTATGCCTTARCATGAGCATACTTAGACTGGTATTTCTTAAGATTACAAAATAAATTGTAAAGTATTGGGAAACCATTTAAGCAGTGCAGTGCAACCTTAGTGCCTACCTTCTACAGGTTTGGTGATTATGCCCGTCACACCTCCAACAACACCCTAAAACGAAGAAGATAATTAAGTTCCTACTTAGAAACAGGAATGCTATAGTCCAACTGGGCAACCAGTTGTCTCTCATCCTTCATTTTAAAACTTGATAATGAAGTTCAGTATCAGAAACATTGTTTGGCTGGGGTTTTTTGGGGTTTGGTTTTTTTACTTTAAATTTTTAAGAAAATTATAACTGAGGGAAAGAAAAGAGGGGGAAACTAAAATGGCTGAAGAAACATTTATGCTGGCAAGAAAGACTAACAAATCTTTTGTACGCTAATCAGACTTGTAATAATTAAGAAAGTCGCTATTTCACTTTCACTACTAACAGGAAGCTGCCAAAATTCCCAGTCATGAGTGAGTGATACCAAATATTCAAGATAAATTAACATCAAATAACTCTCTGGAAGACTTTAAAGATCAAGTAATTTAATGACACTAAGGCAAAAGAAAAAAAAAATCCGCTGAGGTAACTTCCAAATTTTCAGCAAACAGTATCAGAAACAACTCCACAGTGTTTATTACTTACAATTACTTAGAATTAAGTTGACTGTTTTCATTTTGAATGGAAAGTGATAGAATTCATTAGAAGACTTAATTTGCATTCAGGTAATACAGATCTCTCAGTAATTGTTTACATGAGGTTTGTCTCATACTTAACATTTTAACTAGAAATAGACGTGGATCTTTCAGCAACCAGAAAAGGTTCCCAATTTTAGGTTACAAAAAAAATACAGGGGTTGTACAGCTATTTCAGAAAAATCTCTCCAACCTAATGTAGTGCTTACTTTTATACACATTCTACTTGCTTTATGTTCACATTCTTTTAAGTCAAAGAAAACCTAGCAGTTTTTATAAGACCTCAGCATACAGAAAGCCATTTCTGCTCTGCAGCACGTGCCTAGAGCTCATAATTCACAGCCAACTGACTTTAATGACAGAATTGACTGCCAGGTAAAATAAGGGCCCAGTTACTTTAATTAGATAAGACATTTGTTGAACATGAGTAACTATTTATTAATTTATTTATATAACTCACAGGAGAAATTGGTGTTACTTCCTAYACTTTTCCTTTCTGAGACCCTACTTTCAATTCCTCAGGTTGGCCAAAAACACTAAAAGCTGATACACTATACTCAGTGTCCTATAAACCGACTGCCTGTTTGTCTCTTCTGATTAGCTCATGAACTGATAAAGAAGACATTATCAAACTTGCTTGCATATGTTTTCCAAGCACGGATTACGAGTTGGCACATCATACCCTCAACTTCAAATTCATACCCGTAACAAGCCTTTTCCTCCTTTGGCCAGGCTGTCACCAAAGTCTTTTGGTTGCCGACCCATTTCCTCTCTCCGTTTCTGCTGAAATTCTTTATCCATAGTAATAGCAGCCAAACCTTTTCCAACAGAACCAGTGATCCTAGACACCACCCCTGCTGCACCACCTGATGGAACAGGGCAGAAAGCAAAAGTTACTGTTCTTCACAATTTAACTGCAGACAACATACAAGAAGCCACAAAGTTCATAGCAATTTCCCTTCATATTCAGTTTAGATATTACAAATTTACACCAAGTGACTACCACATGTTGTCCATGAGAAGACTTCAGAATCTGGCCTGAAATCCATAAATACAGCAAAAGGTAACTCTTAAATCACTTTAGTACATTTTATATAGCATATTAGATGGAATCATATTTTCTCTTATTACTGTAACATATAGCTAAATAAAAATCTAAGGTAACTGTAACAGTAGCTGGTCCTAAGAACACTTCTCAGGCTTCTCCAGACATTTTAGGACCATTAGAATTATTTTCCTTATTCATCCACAGCATGTTACAAATTCAGTTATACATGCAATGTTTCTCAGTTTGCTTGCTCAGTCTACAAAACAGACGTTTAGATAGTCTCAAGTAAGTTAGGCATGAATGATCTGTATCACAAATACTGGCAATAGTATCTGACAAACTTAAATACTCGTCAAAAAATTACCATGTAGATATTTTAAAAATAGAACTTTCCCTTCAAAATAAGAAGAAAAAAATCTAAATGCAATCCATGAGTTAACCTAATTTATCAAAACAGTAGCAATAAGATACATACCCACTGTGTGTCCAAGAAGACTTTTAACACCAATTACAAAGCCTTCAGCAAATTCTTCAGGTCCCTGAACAGCACCCTAAAAATGAAGCTTATTATGAATAGCAGAAAACTATACATTTATGCATCTGTTTGAAGAAAAACTAGCAATTCCTTTACACTGATGAAAGTAAGGCCATTTGAGTATGTTATTTCTTTAAAAGTTAACATAAAAAATTACTGTTTTCTTAACTGTTTACAGTGTAGAGTACAGTGACAACAAAACTACAACCTTACCAGTATATTCAATCAGCCTACTATTCATACACAGTTGAAGAATCAGGAAGTCATACCTGGAACGGCTCATAGAAGAAAGCTTCAACTCCCTCAGACAAGCCTCTGATTAAGCCGAATGGATTTCCAAGAACATCTAACCCAAGTACAAGAACATACATCTGTTTCAGGAGCTAAATAATGAGGGGGGGGAGAGGGGGGAAGCAAAACCAAGAGCAGTGTTACTAGCTGTTGTTACACATAGTTCCACATTAGACCCCAAGGCAGGTAAATTTTTTAATTTACTACTTAAGTACTACCTTAGAGTACTCCGGTAAGTATTCCTACTAGAATGAAGACAGGCTTAGGCAAAAGATGCAGTATATGTATGGATAACTATTAGAATACTTTGGTTAAGAAAAATATAAATAAAAAGAACAGAAGCAATCACTTAAAATCCTTAAACACATTTTCAGGACACTTTTGTATTTATGTTTTCATAATGTGCCACCAGATTCCTACTTCACTACCATGAAATAAAAAATCAGTAGCTTTTAGAGGTATTCGCCTTTCCTTTCCTATTTTCTGCATTCTGTAAGATACTTAGTCAAAATTTTACACAAAGGCTTGACTAAATAAACTTACTTGTTCACTATAATGTCTAACAACTCTCTTCATCAGTTGGTCTCGCTTGTAGAACTGATATTTAATTTCAAAGAAAGCAAGTCTGAAAGACAAGTAATCACATGTTAGTTATAGATACTCTTCCTCCTTCTAAGTAGTTCTCTTTTTTCTTCAGATAATCCTGAAGCCCTATTGTCTTAAAAAGGAGCCCAAACACCATCTTCCCTCCATTCCTTCCTTTCCCCAAAGGCTGTATACATTTATACTAGTCAAAGTTTACCACAGACCCAAGTATTAAATGTATAGTAGCTTTATTCAAAATACAACAAAAAAAAAAAAAAAAAATCTTTATTAGCTTACTTGAAAATAAGATCATCCACATCTGTTAGAGTAGCTCCAATACTTTTCAACAGCAAATTCAGAGAATGGATGGCTATCATTTCTTCCCCCTTATCTGATGCTTCTCCACCAGAAGCCAGAGACAGACTCAAATGCAACTGTCAAGAAAGAATTAGTAAAACAAGACAAATCAAGACAAAAAAGACACACACCAGACAAGTTGTGTGGTGCACATGTAAACAAACCAGTGGTGAAACAGTGGTAAGTGTTATTTTTACTCACTTTGAGGAAATGTACAATTTCAACAAACATGCTTGAACTCACAATGGTATTACTTTAATAACATATTTATATTTCCATACAGAGAAGTGTCAAAYTGCCCTAGAAGTTTAACTTTTGTTATGGTTACATCTGTAAACTTCTGTGTAAACAATGAGAGAAATAACTTGTTAAATAGGTGGAGCTTAATTCCCAGTACAAGATAAATTTTAAATTCTGATTTACTTAACCAGCTTGTGTCTATTTTTGCAACTAGTCACTCTTTTGGGGAAATGCATGAACTTTAGAGAACTGTCTTCAACACTGTAAAATGGTATTGTTTAGTGTCGATAAGACACTTTTTTTAAAGAAAATCCACACACTTCTCTTAAAGGTGGAGAGGGCAACAGAAAATTATTTTCCTTTTCCCTTGTTCATCACCATAATTAATATTGCTCCCTTCTACTCCCTTAAGAGGGCATAGCAGTTAACCTGTATGATTTGACTTTTTCAAGATTCCCCATTTTCGTTTTTTTTTTTCCCAAAAGGCCACACAGCCATTTTTACGGTCTTCCCACTATCCAGTGGTTTAGAACATTGGGATGGGTCACTGAAGTAAGAGGAAAAAACAGGAGAGAAAAAGACGACCCTTCCTGTACTTAACAGGCAGCACATCTGGACATTTCAAGTAAAGATGCAAAACAGACTTAAAATTACAACCGTTTCTTCAACAACTTTAACTAGACTAGCTAGAAGAAAACGTTAAAAATATCATGATAGTGTCTTGTTCCTCTAGTGTTTTCCCTGGCTTCACATTCTTATAAGCTTATAAGCACAATCATATTACAAAAAAAATCCAAGAATCTAAGCGTACCCTATAGATACCTAGTGAAATAAGTAAAAAGCTGAAAAAAGTGCCAGAATTTAATCATCTGTATTAGGGTTTATGTCTGTCTTTTATACGTTCAGCCAAAAGAAAAAGAAAGTAAGTAGGTTTTTTTCCTCTAAATTCTTATTCAGTCTGATAGCCTCAGGGGAGCATTCTGTAGATTCAGAATAATGTATAATTACTGATGATCTCTATTCCCTTGCTCCGAAAAATCTAACTGGTTCAAGAGAGACATGAAGACAAGCCCATGAAAGTGTATTTTATTACATTACTTGGATACCTTCAGGCCAGCATTTTATCTAGCATTCCTCATTATTATACCTATTGACTTTTCCCACTTAGCAATGGTTAAGGGTCTGTTTGTACTCATGGGCAACTAAGAAAGTTTTCCAACAAAGTATTAAGTTCTAGAGAACATAAAAAAATCCCCACTAGGAAGACAGCATGAAGACCTCAGTTACCCAGAAGGTTGACCTGAGGATGTATTTACTATAAGGAATTAAGTGATGATTGATATCAAGTGTTTTATTAACCAAAAGTATCTCTATTACATACCTTAATTGGAGAAATATGGAAATGCTCAAAGAAGCTGAGCATTGACAGGTCTGTTAGGGAAGACTCCATTAGCTCAATGTTAAGTGCATCTACATCTTGCTGAATTAATTTAGACTAGTTTTATTTAAAAAAAAAAAAAAAAAAAAAAAAAAGAAAGAAAAAATGGAACAGAAGTTTATCTCATCAACAGATAAAACAGCATAATTATATATACATGTAATATAATTAATAATATTATATACAAATATATGTAAAAATATACATACATATAAATAAACAGCAAAAATAATAATCATAGCCAAATGTAATAAAACAGTTAACTAACAAGTTAAATAGCCAACACCTCCAAAACTGGAAATAGACTAATTACTTTTGTATACCAGATGATAACTGTACTAATACTTTTCTTTAATCCAGGATTAAAAACAAACAAACAAAAAACCAAACCACAACAAAAAAAAACCCACAACGATTTCTGGGTGACTCTTCCAATTTATGCTATATCTATGGGAAAGCTGATGGAACAAAATGCCAGTTACCTTGAGCTGATAAACACAGATACAGAGTGAAGGTCAAAGAACAAGGAACAGGATTACAAAACAGAAAAACAGAAACAAAGGCTTGTGCAAAAAGAAATAACGGCTTAGGCTGCTGCCAATAGTAAAGCGCGTGATAAGGGAGATGTGACCAATTAGTAAAGTTTTAGCGGCGCGTGCTTTGTCTATGATCGCGTGAGCAACAATCGGGAAGATATAAATAAGAAGAAATTGTGTAAATAAAGGTCTCCGCTCTGCACTATTCCTGGAGTCCGTGATTCATTCCCTTCATATATCACTTGATATTCCCTTAAATTCCTCAATCACTTAAGGTATCACTTCTAAATTAATTTAGAAAAATTAGTAAAATAACTAACTTCCTGATGTTCTTTGCATTTTTGTATTTCCTCACAAAATTAGTTTTTATACAGTACATCTGAAGGTATCATTTCTAAGAAAAAGAAACTTGTAAGAATGACTCTCCTATGCACACTAGAACCAAATGTGACCTTTCTGAATACTATCCACCTATATAAGACTTAATTTAGAGTCATGAAAATCTGTTCCTTCTGCCCTCTAAAGACAAAAGAGCTGTAGACTACAATTAGAAGCTCACTCTATAAACCCTAACCTTATTTCATCTACCATCCTTAATACTTTGTAACCACAGTTGAAACAACTGTGTCATCAATTAATGAAACATTAAAAGAGCAGAACACAGTTACGCATACCCAAGTATCAGTTACTCAAACTTGTCAATTAGTAATGCTCACAGCCAATGTTTAGCAGAAGTCCCAATGCTTCACTGAAAATTATCTTACCATGTCCCTTTATTCACTGTTGTCAAATACAATATTCATTCATTTAAACTGAAATATTCAGAAAATCACAACACTGTTACCATTAAGGCCCTGTTCTGGCAAAAATCAGTTTCTCTCATACATTACCCTTTGTCTTTCAGCTTCTGGGTCTGTAGATGGAGTGAAAAGTTCACTAAGTGCTCCTAAAAATCCTTGATCAATTTTCAGTGCCATTTCCTGGATAAGAACCATGAAGTATCTAAAATGGGAAAAAAACAAACAGTGTATACTTGTAGAAGTTTAACTTAAATATCACATGCTTACCCTATGTAATTGAAGTTTCATTATGCAGTGTTGCATATTAAGACTCACAATCTACAATATCAACTGTCTATTTATAGTTAGAAGGGCTTACCAGCCTCACAAAGTTATACATTACTTTACTGTAGATTATTCATATCTTAACACTTTCAAAATKTACCTAAAAATATTAACCATCACCAAATACTTCTTATATTCATACATACTCCAGGAGGTTCCTGGAGTGTGTGGAAGATATAACTTCCTGACACAGCTGGTAAGTGAGCCTACCAGGGGAGGTGCCTCGCTTGACCTGCTGTTGACAAACAGAGAAGGACTGGTGGGAGAGGTAGTGGTCGGAGGCCGTCTTGGGCTTAGCGACCACGAAATGATAGAATTTTCAATTCTTGGTGAAGTAAGGGGGGGGGCCAGCAAAACTGCTACCATGGACTTCCGGAGGGCGGACTTTGGCCTGTTCAGGGCACTGGTCGAGAGAGTCCCTTGGGAGACAGTCCTGAAGGGCAAAGGGTCCAGGAAAGCTGGACGTTCTTCAAGAAGGAAGTGTTAAAGGCACAGGAGCAGGCTGTCCCCATATGCCATAAGAAGAACAGGTGGGGAAGACGACCGGCCTGGCTGAACMGGGAGCTCTTCCTGCGACTCAGGAAAAAAAGGAGCGTTTACCACTTGTGGAAGAAGGGGCAGGCAACTCAAGAAGAGTACAGGGATCTCGTTAGGTCATGCAGAGAAGAAATTAAAAAGGTAAAAGCCCAGCTAGAATGCAATCTGGCCACTCTCATAAGAGACAACAAAAAATGTTTTTCCAAATTTATTAATGACAAAAAGAGAGCCAAGGAGAACCTCCATCCTTTATTGGATGCAGGGGCGGAACATTGCCACCGAGGATGAGGAAGAGGCTGAGGTACTTAATGCCTTCTTTGCCTCAGTCTTTAAGAGTCAGGCCAGTTATCCCCAGGGTATTCAGCCCCCTGAGCTGGAAGACGGGGACGGTGAGCCCGATAAACCCCCCATAATCCAGGAGGAAGCAGTTAATGACATGCTACACCACCTGGACGCTCACAAGTCCATGGGGCCGGATGGGATCCACCCGAGAGTGCTGAGGGAGCTAGCGGAGGAGCTTGCCAAGCCACTCTCCATCATTTATCAGTGGTCCTGGTTAACAGGGGAGGTCCCAGATGATTGGAGGCTTGCCAATGTGATGCCCATCTACAAGAAGGGACAGAAGGAGGACCTGGGGAACTACAGGCCTGTCAGCCTGACCTCGGTGCCGGGRAAGATTATGGAGCGGTTCATCTTGGGGGCGCTCGCAAGCCATGTGCGGGACAACCAGGGGATCAGGCCCAGCCAGCATGGGTTCATGAAGGGCAGGTCCTGCCTAACCAACCTGATCTCCTTCTATGACCAGGTGACCCGCCTAGTGGATGAGGGAAAGGCTGTGGATGTGGTCTACCTGGACTYCAGTAAAGCCTTCGACACTGTCTCCCACAGCATTCTCCTAGAGAAGCTGGTGGCTCATGGCCTAGACAGGTGTACTCTTTGCTGGGTAAAAAACTGGCTGGGCGGCCGGGCCCAGAGAGTTGWGGTGAATGGAGYKAARTCCASTTGGYRGCSGGTCAYGAGCGGTGTCCCCCAGGGCTCCGTTTTGGGGCCGGTCTTGTTCAATATCTTTATCAAYGATCTGGAYGAGGGGATTGAGTGCTCCCTCAGTAAGTTTGCAGAYGACACCAAGYTGGSCGGSAGTGTCGATCTGCTCRAGGGTAGGAAGGCTCTGCAGAGGGACCTGGACAGGCTGGATCGATGGGCTGAGGCCAACTGCATGAGGTTCAACAAGGCCAAGTGCCGGGTCCTGCACTTCGGCCACAACAACCCCATGCAACGCTACAGGCTGGGGGAAGAGTGGCTGGAAAGCTGCCTGTTGGAAAAGGACCTGGGGGTGCTGGGTGACAGCCGGCTGAACATGAGCCGGCAGTGTGCCCAGGTGGCCAAGAAGGCCAATGGCATCCTGGCCTGTATCAGAAATAGTGTGGCCAGCAGGAGGAGGGAAGTGATTGTCCCCCTGTACTTGGCACTGGTGAGGCCCCACCTCAAATACTGTGTTCAGTTTTGGGCCCCTCACTACAAGAAGGACATTGAGGTGCTGGAGCGTGTCCAGAGAAGGGCAACGAAGCTGGTGAAGGGTCTGGAGAACAAGTCTTGCAAGGAGCGGCTGAGGGAACTGGGACTGTTTAGCCTGGAGAAGAGGAGGCTCAGGGGAGACCTTATTACGCTCTACAACTACCTGAAAGGAGGTTGCAGCGAGGTGGGTGTCGGTCTCTTCTGCCAAGCAACTAGTGATAGGACAAGAGGAAATGGCCTCAAGTTGCTCCAGGGGAGGTTTAGATTGGTCATTAGGAAAAATGTCTTTACTGAAAGAGTGGTTAAACATTGGAACAGGCTGCCCAGGGAAGTGGTAGAGTCACCATCCCTGGAAGTATTTAAAAGACGTGTAGATGAGGCACTTAGGGACATGGTTTAGTGGGCATGGTGGTGTTGGGTTGACGGTTGGACTCGATGATCTTAGAGGTCTTTTCCAACCTTAATGATTCTATGATTATGATCCCATGTGCTCCATGGATAACATCACCTAAACAACATATTTTTTCCTCTTATCCAACTATCATTTTTAGTACAAAAACTCAAGACGCAGACATATTAACTAAAGAACACACATTTCACAATAGAACACACTGTATTGGGCTACATTAGAGACTGTATGAGCTGTCTGTTGTTAGAGCACCAAATAAACCCAGCACTGTACAGCAAACAGGCAGACATGCAACTCTGATATTGTAATACAAGAGGGAAATAATTCTGATTACTAAAGAATTTGCATAACAGTCCCTTCACGTGGTCAGTCCTTACTTTCTAAAAGTAAGTTTCTTTTAGAATGATATTTTTTCACTGGAGACGTTTAAAAACTCAATCCAAAGTCAAGAGATGTTTGGATAGGAGAACGTGAACTTTAAGACAAGRTTCACTTCTAAAATGCATTAAATCTCTAAAATTGTATTACAACACACTGTTAAACTCACTTGAATTGCAGTACTTTGCTGTATTCATTGAATCTAGTGATGAYGCTGACGTCAATGAAGGGTTTTGGTTCTAAATAGAAAAAAAAAATCTAAGTATATGTAAAAAATAAATTGCCATGTTACTACTTTCAAGGCTGAATAAATCTGATATTACTAAAGGCTTTGTCTTACCTGAATCCAAAGCAACCGACTTGGGAGGGGCAACAGGGTGAAATACAACAGGAAACATCGATCCTGGTAATTGATTATCAACCTAAAAAATTATTGCGTAATTACAGGAATATTTTAATGACACGATTATCAAAGACCATTTCCATTTTAGAAGGCTTGAGAAACTTTTTTATAGATTGTGTTCAAGAAGAACGTCATTCTTATTTTGGGGGAAGGAGAAGAGAGGAAGAAGATTACTCTGATAGTATTTTGGAATGTTACCTATTTTAGTTATGAAAGGTCAGATGGTTGGAAGTGTTGCACAAGGGATGCTTACACAGGTTCACACTCACAAAGATTCATTTAGAGGGTCTTTAGGCAGCTGATGGCATACATTGACTGTAATAGTGAAAACTACCTTCAGGCAAAAATAAAAACAAATAAACCCCACCAGCTGGTCAGGAAAAGCATCAACAGGGTCCTCAATGAGTGCTATTCCCTGGGGGACTCTGAAGTGCAGCAAATGGAGATGAAGATGACAATGATGATGATGATTTCTCATCATTATTTTCCTCTAGTACTAAACTCTTCTCACTAGTACCTGCTCAAGCGCTCTATTGGTTAATTTAGCAACACTATTAGTACTGACTGGAGTATGCTAATCAGGTGCAAGTGTTGCACATTAATTCACTGTTAAGCTTACACGCAGATATATTATTGCGTACTATTTTTGAGTATTTAAATGTCTGTTATCTACTTTCCATTAGACAGGTAGTTTTTGTACTAAAGATCTCTGAATCTCTAGATGCACTCTCTAGAATAATATGTTACATGACTCTAAACAAACTATGGTAAACAAGTTTTGAAAAAGGTTGAGGTCTTTGTTTGTTTGTTTTAAAACACCAAAACACCTCTCTTTAGAAACAAACATTCCATCACAGCACCCTGCTTTCCATTAACCTACAATTTTGTGGAATTTTTTCCGTACTACTTGCAAAATCCTGGGATGGCAGTGCTGCAGTTCTTTTCCATCAATGGAGCATTCATAGCACTTCTGCTACTCTGACGTAGTGAGCAGAGCACCACATATGTAAGATTTGGAGATACTTCTTCATACAAATGAATAAAATAAAAGCCTTAAAGTGTCTGTTTATTTTATAGAGCATGATGAAAGATGGTACCTGCAGCCAATACAATTGAGCCCGTAAGCTTCTTTGGTGAGGCGACTGTTTGAATTCAACCTGAATTCCTGACAGGAAGTTGCGTCGGATGCTGCATCTGACTGGGAGACGCATTTCCATTGGAACCTTACTAAAATTCACCTGGAAAGGTAAGAAAGCAGAGCTAACATACAGTTTAATTAGAGAAATAGTAAAATGTTATGTTACTAGTAAGCAGACTAGCAAATAAAGCACACATTTTTTCTTATTTCATCACAGGGCTACTGCATTACTCAATCCAATTATCTGCATGGAAAGTAATGAAAACCACAAGTTAGTCTGATAAGCACATTACATTGCAACTTTAGTTGCCCCAAGCGGGAACCTCAGCCTCATCTTAATAACTATTTCTTCATGAGTTATATATTACACTGGCATAATTAAAGATATTTACATGCAGCTGGCTACTTTCCCAGCTGATGCTTTTACCCTGATCCTGAAACATTTAAGTTGTGAGAAGCAAAAGGGAAAAGCTCTCCTTTTCCCCCCCCCCCGAGTCAAATGTAACGACTTACAGATACAAGTTTTTGATACCACGTACTTTAAATGCGCTACTGCAATGTACAAAACCTAAGTACTCATACAGCTGAGGGTATGTATGTTTTTCAAATGAAAGGATGATATAGAAAACAAGCCTGATTATGGTACTATAAAATGCCTGTATTTTACTTAGCCATTTCAACACATTAAATTTATGCGTGGAATACAGGTATATATAATTAATGTCTGAAAAAGCTCAGGTAAGTGAATTAATTTCAAGAGTCTTTGAACACTATAGGCTCCTTTATCATATCAAGTCATGGGAACTGCAGCTTACTGAGAAGCTAAAACCAAGATTTCTGCAAAGAATTTAAGTTACATCAATGAGAATATAGGTTCATAACTAACATGCAGTTACCAAGCAATCTTTTCTACCACACAAAAGCAAAATTCTTTGAGATTCTTTCTTCATAATACAAGTCTGGAAAATATCTCAATGCTGCCTCAGTATTACCTCAATACAAAAATATTCTACTGTATAAAATGTGAAACTATTCCAAAAAAAAGCTTGCTTTTTGCTTGTGTTTCTCTTAACACAGCATCTATCCTTACTTCACAAAACAGAAGTCTGTTTTAACTGTTGCACATGTTCTGCAATCATGTAAACACTGAAACCTCAAAACATACCTCAGTATTGCTATCTAGTTTATGCCAGCCTGGAGCTTGGAAAGCACTCTTACAAAGATACTTTTGATAGGCTTGTTCCAACAGGTTTATTTGCTTTTGATTAAATGGTTTCCACTTTTGCCTCGGTTTCAGTTCCCAAACAACACCAGAACTGCAAGACAAATAACAAGGTTAAAAATTTAAAAGTACTTAAACCTTTTGTATGCATGCAAACCATGTAAAAAGATATTATCCTATTTTTTCAGACTCAAAAAACCCTATTGTTTACTTTTTTTTTTTTTCAATAGAAGCTAAAAAAGGAGGCAGTTAAATCCTATTTATTCAAATTGCACAATAGGAATAAAGGCAGAACTTAATTTTACTTAAAAAGGTTTCACTTATATTCATTTCATTTGAAAGATGTCCCCTTCAACTAAACTGTATTGCTAAAATTATAATATGCTGTCAAATTTTGATTATTCAAAGGAATATTTAGGCTTCCATGTGCAGTACCTAGTAATTCCTATATAAGAGATTTCTTTTTTATTTTCATTGTTAACAAGAGAAAGTCCAAGACTATGGATTGACAAGTTTATTTCTTGATCAGGTTGCTCCAGCTCCTCTGCTTGTCGTGCTTTAGAAACTAATGCAACATCATCTGTGAAAAGTAGCACTCGCTGGCGTCCATCCAGGAAAGACACCCAGTGTATTTGAGTATTTGCATTGTAAGGGAATTGGCCACATTCATCCTGTGTTGGGGGGGGGGAAAAAAAAAGTATATAATAAGTATATTACAAGAGTAAATCCATGATGTTGCTGTATGTTTATAAGCAAGCAAGTTTACTGGCACACATACAAACCACAACTTAGTATTTTTCTTGTTTGTTCAGTTTACTGCATCATACTGCTTTGGTGGCATCTTGTATCCCAAAACTGGAAAGAAGTTGGGGGTTGGGATATATATTTTTTTTTTCCTTTTGAAAGGTAGGCATTCCAGCAGTATTTGTGGATGAGAATACACAAATGAATACACAGTGAGGCAAAACTGAGATAGTTAAAGCCCTTTTCTCAAAAGCCCAAAATAATCATGAATGTAACCATAATTATATACTAAGGAAATCAGTTTCAAACTAAAAACATTTTTAAATGCAAAAAATTTGACCCAAGAAAGTGCTTATACAGTAAAGCACACTATAATTGGTTAACTGTCAGAGTTCAGCTGTGAGAAACTAAATCCATTCCCAGTATAACTGAAACACAAACTTGCTTTCCTGTCCCTACTTTTAGGTACTAATATTTTCTATTTTCTTATCTTAACTCTGTGCCTAGTCAACAGAAAAACCAAGCCACCTCTGAAGAATTCAGAGTTTAGTAAAAGGTGCAAGAGGGCTGCTATTTAGAGACAGACATATAGGACTTTATTTAGCCTGCATTCCAGTTAAGTGAGAAATCCTCCATCAATGCTTGCTTCCCCATTCTTTAATAAAATACTTGCCCAGTCTTATCCTAGATTTACCTCTGCTTCTAGTTATAGTTTCCCTCTTTCCCCCACTCATTTTCCACCTTGATCATTGTTATTTTGCCCCCACTTCACACACTATCCTATTTTAATATTGCATGAGTTACAAACACTGAAATAGCTCCTAGTGAGCAACTCATAATTTTCTGCTCCATGCAAGCATTTCCCATAGGAAGCGAGAGTCACAACAGCCAGGGGTTTTCTCCATCTTTAGGGAGATACTTAAGCCGAATGCAGCACTGCGAGAAAATTGGTGAATTACTCATTCTCTGTACTATTTAGATACAGCTCCATAGCAGTCCACAGCTCATACACTTTATCCTTCTTTCATATCCAAGAAAACCATGGAGAAAATGCAGGTTGGAGTTTGTATCCAATCCTCCAATTACATTAACCTAAACATCTAAAAATCTTGCTACTTGAGAGTAGGCTCAAAAGCCTCTTACAGGACAAGACAGATGCAAAGTTACCGAAGAAGCTTCCTCCCAGATAATTTTAATCTTGTTATAGTCCTAGATTGGTTCAGCATTTACTTCTCCCCTTCTGAAATTTACCTTAAGTAGGTCATGTTCACCAAAATTTTGGGAGTAGCCCCAAACCAATTTTCTTGTTTTAGTTGGATCTGTCCATGCAAACAGGCATACTTGCTTTGGTTTCAACTCCATTTCCTCTTGTAATCCACTGCAGGTTAAAAGAAAAGGAGTAAAATGACAGCATTCACTCGTTAAGACCACTGATTGAAGTGGTGCAAGCAGATCACATTGCTATATACTCCACCCCACCAGCCTCCTGGGGTGAGGCATGAAGGGCCCAGGCTATCCACTCCAAACAAGTCCAGCTGTAGCTAGGCTCTTGGTGAACTAAGATCTATACTCCCACTTTATTCTCTCCACTTTCTTAAACTATGAAGACTCCTTAAAAGTAGAAAAAAAAACTTCATTAAAAGAATATGGTAAAGAAAAGGGTTTTTTCTATTTTTCAAGGTACTATAACAGTAAGAGAGAACTACTTTCTTCACCAAAGGATTCCCCCTGGCTAAACAACCAATGGTGAATTGTTTCTTTCACATACCTCTGTTTATATCTGAGAGAGTCCCATGAAGTATGATTAACAATAAGAGCTGGAGCAGCTCCCTCATGGTAATCCGAGAAGCTTATGAGAGTAGAATGCTCAGAAACATTCACATCTACCAGTAAGCCCCCATTCTGGAGAGGAAGTTAGACAGAAAGTTCAGTATTTGTTCTATGCATAAATTCAAGTTAGAACAGACTAAATTGTTATTTTTAGACCAGTCTTTCACTGGCCTCTTGCAAACGAAAAAAGGAAATGTACTCTACATTATCTAGTAACAGTAAGCTCAAACACATTGGTCACTGGCTTAAGAGAGACATCAGTAAAATCCACAAACTATTTGTCGATTTAACTTGATTGAAAAACTATATTCAAATTATAACATTTTTAAGAATTACTTTATTTGGCTAAGTTCAGTAAAAAGTATAGGCAAGCATTCCCTTCACTTTCTGCTACAAAGCTTAAAGTCTTATTTAAAAACTGCAATTTCCTGCATACTCCTTAAAAACCTGAAAGGCTACTCTAGACAAACGTACTAACATTTTTAAAGGTATGACAAATATAGCAATAGCACATTAACAAACTGATCACTGAGCAGAAAAGTTCTGTTGATTAAACATCTAAACAAATCATCCTAAGTCTTTCTTCTAATGGCTTTCAAGATCCTGCTTTCTTCCAATATATTTGCAAGATATTTCTGAGATATGTACAGCACATTTTTTCTCATTTCGTTATACAAAGGAGGTACCTCATGCTTTCCCTTTTGGGTAGTCTCTTCAGATAGCTTTCTCGAATGCTTCTCTAGCAAGATAAATTGCCATTTTTGCTATGTTGTAAGGTCTGGAGAAGAGGTGGGAGGGGACACATCTACCTTTGCAAAAGATGATCTTACAGCTTCCCCAGCTCACATCAGAGGGATGTGAGAAATTATGTTTAGCACTCTACACAGTAGTAGTAAAACCTCACTACATACGGGACTAGAAAGGATTCTCTTGCAAAGCTGAGCCACTATCTTAGAACAGTGAAGAAAAAAACCCACTATTCTAATTAAGTGCCTCAACAGAACACTAGATCATTGACGACATCTTGTTCCAAAAACATTTTTTCAAACTGCTTCAGCAAACTTGGAGAGCTAGATTATCCTCACAGTCACTTGTATGTCAGCTAATTATGGTAAGCATTATCTCCAAAGACTTGTCTGAACATGCTACATTTATATACACATGCCCTAATGCTAGGCTAGGGTGAGTTCCGAAATAATTAAGATTCTACTAATTGCATCATAAATAATTTTAGCCATGAACTGTGTGTCTCCAACGTGTATTAGCTTATAAAGAAAACAAAAAATACATTCTATTTTAGGATAACTATTTAAACAAACTGAAGGCACCTAAGAAATACCCTCTGCAAAAGAACAGATATTAGAGGTGTAGTATACCATTTTTAATTTAATAGCAATAGAGCTGTTCAGCTTCCTGTAAGCATGTCAAAACTATATCAACTTGACCACTTCATACAGCTATGAAAGCATTAACAACATTGCGAACTTGATTCACAACCTTTTTTATGCAACAGAACCAAAGTGCAGTGCACTAACACCTTAAGGCACAAGGTTTCCATCTTGATGATCTTGGGGAGTCAAGCTTTCCTAAGTTCAATACCATAAGGCTAAAATGGAATATTAAGAACAGACCACACAAAGTCAGTCTCACCAATTCTTCCAGCCTCAGCAGAGTACCGTTATCCTGGGCTTTAAACAGGAATGGTTTGGATGAGCTTTCATAGCCAACCACTCTTACACAAAGTTCACCAGATGAGTTTTCAGGCCAAAATGGAAGACACTGTAAAACAATATCCATGACTTTAACAGTTCATATACGTTCAATATAGTAAGCCAGCAGTAAAAGAAACAGTCTTGTGGGACTAAAACTATTTCAAATGCCTTAGTTCTTACCCCAGTATCTACTGATGAACATCTCATCTACATTTAGTAAATTACCTAAACTGAAGGACTTGATTAATTTACCAACATATGCAACCTGTGCTGTTCAAGTTGCCTTGAGATGTGAAGTATCCACATCATGCCATCATAAGTGACAGAGCTTCTATAAGGGAACTGTTTTTTCCTTAAGTGACAGCTAGAGACCGGTTGTTTGTCTACAATAACATCCACAAGAAAAAAACTGAAACATTACCTCTGAAGCCGAGATATAATTCCATTTATTAGTTGGAAAAGAGCCATTAGGACCAATTTCTCCAACTTCTAGTTCCAGAGAAGATTTGTTTGCTATTGTGTAGAATGGAGTGAAGGTAACTATCCTGGTAAGGTTAAAACTGCTCATTTTGATGCTAACTCCAACCTGTTGAATAAGGACAATTTGAGCAAACAATCAACAACAAGCTTAAGAGAAAAGTCAAGATGGAAAAAAAGAAAAGCCAACATTACTGTAATTACAAAGGCTAGCACAGAACACTCCTGTTCTGAACACCTGTAATAAAAGAACCAAACAGCATGCAGTAAAATCAGCTAACTATGCAACACAATTAACACAATGGTAAAGAGACAGTTTTAGCTGTAGCATTTTGTAGCTGTAGCGTTTGGGGGGAAAATCCAACAGGAGTCCCTCTGCAGTAAATCAAGACAACCTAAAACGATTGTATCATCAGAGATCAGTTAAAGAGTATATGGAAACACAACTCCCCACATATCTGCATATTATTATAAAGTGTATTCTTTATTCTGCTTAGTTGTGGAAATGTAGTCTTAGACAAGGCTGCTGAGTGAAGATCTAAACACTTGCAAACAATTAGGAATTTTGAATGTGAACTCTTATCTCCACCATTCAAGTTCACCATTGTATTTTCGAACAGCCTAGTACTACACATTTGTTATATAAACCACGTTTATGAATTACACTGAAATTTCTGTTGGTGAAACTACTTGTCACCAGGTGCAGACCTGAATAGCTAGGGCATAAAAATTATTACCCTAGATGATAAATATTTCCCTGATTTAAAAGCAGTGTAAGTAGTGAAACAAAGGCCTTAAGGAGAAAAAGAAGTCAAGCCAAAAGAACCCCAAGAGAGCTTCACAAAACACAGAAACCTATCTTACCAGATAGTCCATGTTACTAGCTGAACACCTGACACATCCATAGCTTCCTACAGTATCAAGGGAAAAGCTACTGGACCAAGTGCTCGTTGAAATACATAACTGGATCTACACACAAAAAAGAACAACATGGAAAGTACTTCAATAAATTCATTTTAATTTTATAGTTCATGCATTATGGAGTGCAATTATATCACATGTAGCAGTATAAAGACGACACTTAAGTGCTTTTAAAACCTTCTGTAAGTTAAGATAAGCTTAAGCATGTAGTATCACTGTTCATATTCTGATTTATTAGTCTGTGCCTGAGTTCTGGGAAAGATGTTACAGTAAAAGGTAGCAAAATAGAGGAGTCCTCATTGACTCTTATGTTCATGACAGCACCCACATAGATGGGAAAAAAAGCTACAGTTTTGTGGTGCTTCACAAACTTGAAGCGGGGAGAGGAAATAATCAAAAGAACACCTTGTCAAAACTGTTTCTTCAACCATTTTTTCAACTATTGTTGGGTGAAAAAAGGATATTTAAAAGGAAGGAAGGGCCACTTCAGAAAAAAATCCTTTACTACAGTACTCTTCATTTGACCATGCAAATATCACGTCAAAACAAAATCAAAACAAAAGAAATATGTTTAACATAGGACAGAATATTTACATTGTGCATTTTAAATGTCAAACTACCTAGTTGAGTAAAACACAAGCCTGTGATTCCTCTTTATTCAGTGGAAAATGCCTCCAAAGGAAGATTCAGAGCAACCTTCCTTTTGACTATAAAGGGAGTCCACACTCTTAATTTACATACCTACATTAAATTTCTCTCCCCAAGGAAACAGTTTTCTGGTAGGGTATCCACTGAGTTTTCAGGACCTAACCACTCTATACCATCAGCCAGCTTCTGGCCAGGATGAAAGTTAGCCAAAGGGATGCAGTGCAAGACCTGCAAAAAGCTGCAATAGACTTTCTGTCTACCTGCCTTCCCTTCTACTTAGTCCAAAAAGTATAATTAACAAGAAGAAAGCAGCAGCTAAATGGAAGTCTATAGATTTAAATATTACCAAAAAAATTCCTTAGACAAAATGTGTGTGTGTGTGCATGTGCGTGTGTGCTTTTTCCCCCTCAGAGCAAGATTTTAAAACACCACCACCACAACCACCGCCTAAAATAACCATACCTTATTTTTACTAAAGATATTTTTCTTTTTAAAGGAGAACAAAACAGTATCTCTGTAGTCTGCTGGATGCTTCACATGAATGTCTTCAGCTCGATACTGGAGAATACGGGAAGTCTTGTTGATTATCCAATAAGGACTGAACACAGACAAGATCATATGGCTTCCCATTCGCCTAGTATGTATGTAAATATCCACTGTCATCACTGTCGCAGAATGGGATGTGAAACACACGGAAAAAAATTCAGGCATCCCATCGTGAATTTTAAGATGCCCATTCCAGTCTTTGCCTTGGTATTTTATCAACGCAAGCTCCATTATTTCTCCATTGATTCTTGAATGAAAAACATCTGCAGCACTCCCTTCTGACAATTCACGGGCTTCTGCTGTTCCCTGTAGCAAAATTAAAATGGGCAAATTAAGTTTTTAACATATAAAATTTAGGTATTCAAAAACCAGCATTTTATTCTTCTCTTGCAGGATGCACATGTTTCAGATATCTCAGTACCACATGTCCCAATCTCCAATCACTTTCACATGAGCCTGATCCTATGAATAATTTGATATCAATTGCACTTTTCTTGCAGGACAGTAAAGACTGCTTAATTCTGAATTTCAGGAAGGCAAACTAGTTCCAATGTATCCCCTGTCTCTGTTCCCTCCCCCCGCCCTCCATGATTTCCAATGGATTTTGGCAATGAGTTCTTATTCATATACTTACAATACTGGGTGCAACACTGAATTGGACTGTGCTGCAGATGTACAGCCAGGACTTTTCACATTAAAGAACACCCAAGGCAGAAAGCCAGCAGCTGTGCCATACTGTTTGGTAGCACAGCTTTCCTCAGGCAGTAGCATCCCACAACAACAGCTTTCCTAATTTTTACTGAGAAACAGTGTATTTTACCGTATTGAACAGTGGCCAGGCTTGATTAGTCAAGGGGTGGAGCYAATTGGCATATCCAAGCCAGAAGAGGAATTACTAGTTTCTAGTTCCTCAATCAAGGCAATGGCACTCTGTTCTACATTCTGTGACTCTGAGTACTGAAGTACAGTGAAGGAAAACTGGAAATAGTGCCATTAGGATATTGGACAGAAGTGAAAGAAAGATCTAAATGAATGCCACAGCCAGTTATGCGAATAGGACAAAACAGAACAAACTAGGATGTAGTTCTAAATCCTCCCACCTTTTCTATTTACTAGAATCACTCAGCTTTCATGAAGAAATACTAGATACTGAAAATATTTAAAGAGGAGGAAAAAAGTCTGCATAGCATGCCACAAAGGAATCTTCCAATTTGTGCAAGGGAGACCTCACAATAGCCCTCAGTAAAGAATCAATGTCAGAATGGAGCAAAGTTGTGTTTTCTACATACAAGAAAAGCTCCAGAAATTTTAGATGCTTTTTCTTATGCCTCTCCGGGTGAAACAAAAGATATCTTGCAAAACACAAACAGGATCTCAGAAGAATGTAACAGAGAAAGACCAATCCAGTACAGGATTCATATTTAAGTAGCAAGGTAGAACTGGCCAGGTACACCCAAATTAAAAACAATTCATCCCCAAAACTCCCAGAAATCAATCCATCAGCTGACTCACTCATTTACAATAGAAAATACAAAAAACAACATTTAGTATCTTCCACATTACATTCACCTCCACTTCTAAGTCAATATAGTCTTACTTAAAATCAAGTAAAGGATTTACAAATAAAACCATAAAATAACTTACCTCAAGTAAATATCTCAAGGGGTATGGTAAAAGATTCCTCACAGTCAGTGTAGGGTAAAGGTGGATAATGTAAGCAGGATCCCACTCCTCTCCATAAGTTGAAATAAAATTTAGTTCATCAGGTACAGCGGTTGAGCTGATTATTAGAGGCAAGAAATTTGTCTCGATGGCTGGGCACTGTAACAAGCACTTTACTTCATTGCTCCTATGTAGCTCTTCCCTCCAGGCTATGTAAGTCGTGGACTCTTTAAACTGATCCTCTAACATTCCTGTTGGTCGAACATATAGATGACACCTATGGGAAGATGACAGGTAATGGTACACAATAGCTTTCCACTGACAGCTAACTTCACCCATTTTAAAGTAATTGCTAACATTCTGAAGGGCTTTTGCAGCACATTAATTACCTAATAAAGGTAGCATTTTGGTTTTTTAGCCCAGTCAGGAAGAGTTCCAAGTGCAAATTTAAGCTTCCACACTAATGCTGTATTTGTGCATCAGTCTCACAAAGATCAGCCCTACAGAACAGAAAAAGTGTACCTGTATGAATGTAAAGGAACATCAAATTCCTCTTCTGGCTTGGATATGCCAATTGGCTCCAGCGACTTGGAGTCTCTAGCCAGTTTATAGATTATAAATGGGATTGAGAAATGGTTCTTGATCTAGGATCAAAATGCATAATTTTCATTACGTTTCTATGGTACAAATTTCCAAAGGAAAAAGTATGAATAGCAACAAGGAAAAACAACATTAGTAGATTTAATTAAACTCCTCTGGAAAACAGACTTCTACGCGTCTTAGTAAGAAATACAATTCTGAATGAGAACAATATGCAAGCATATGAGAAAACTATGCTACTTTCAAGTTCCATGAATTGAAAAACATGCTTAAAATGCCAAGTCACATAAAAAGTACATATTCCAACCTAAAAGTTGAGGATATTAGAAAGCCAAAAGTTAAAAGTAAAAACCAAATTTTTCGTTTATCAGGAAGACGCACACATACAGAATACAGATAAAAATTCATGTAACAAACAGAGTAAAATACTTAATAATTTGCCTTTAAGTAACTTTTTGGAAAAGTATGATCTCAAAAAAATGCATTAAGGAAGAAAAGTAAAGTCACTCAGAGAAGAGCACTGCTTTCAGGCTTTTGGTTTGTTTGGTTGGTTTTTTTTACCTGCAGAGGAGATCGTACAGTAATAACCTTATTTCCTTCTGTAGCATCTATCTGTACAATGATCGAGTCTGAACGATCAACAAGAAGGTTTTTTATGTTATATAGTCGTCGACCTGGTTTGGCTATGGGAATGTTTACCACTTCTTCATATCCTTGAAGTTCTAATCCATAAAAAAATACAGAAGTCTCAATTAGGCAAAACAAATCACATTACCATTTTCTATTTGAACAACACTTTAGCTTCTCTAAACTCTGCAACAACCAGGATCAAAGCACTCTCTGGCAAAAGCACCTTGAAATGGTATTTGAGCACCACTGAAGGAAAGCTTTAAGGTCAGAATACTCTTGAAGACCATAGCTTTAGATTACGATTTATACATAGCATGATAAATACACCAAACAGTAAACAAAGGTATTTGTTGAGTGAGTTAACAAAATGCAACGCAGAACATGATCTTTGTATCATGGCCAAGTACCTTCGTATGGGATGAGATGGAAAAGAAAAAAACCCAGAAGATTATGTATGAGTAGTTATTATATCTTATTCTCCTACGAGTATTTTCTGGCAAAGCTAAAAAGACAGAAAAATCATAACTGCTCTCAAGTAACTGAGTAACTACAGAAAGCTGAATGGCAGTAGGGATATGAGAAACGAAGATCCTGTTTAACAGGAGTTGGAACCCACAGGCCTATGTCCCAGTGGTCTGTAAAGATGGTCTATCAATGACGCCACTAGAATGTCTTCCATTTCTTCCAAAGGGGGAGAAAAAATATTGTACTTTTCACTCTCTGAAAAACTGGAGAGAAGGAATTTTACATCTTTTTAAGAAGTCCAGTAGCTGGTTTAATTTTTTTTTTAATTGCCATCAGTATTCAAAAGTAGTTTCAACACAATGTACTTCACCTGAATTTTGATCACATTGAATTTAACCATGTTGATTCCCCCATCTCAACATGTCATAATGCACAGTGTTTCCTAGCATAATACCTAAATTTAAAGAGAAGATGGAGCTTTCCTGTCGGTACAATGCAGACAACTTTCCTTGTTGGGGTGCTTCAAAAACAGAGTATTCCAGTTCCATCTTCTGACCAATTTCTACATCGTTCGTCTTTTCTTTTTCAACTGAACCAACTATCCGAAAATTGGAGCTAGGAAGCACTTTGAGAGGAACACCTAGGGCATTTTTCACTATGAAAGGTGCTGTCTCTTTAAAGGAATAGTCAAACGTGGATGCAGTCCCTTCTGAAAATGCCTGTAATTAACAACATATATAATACATCATACATAAATAGCCACAATAACATACATATAAAGTCTTTAAAAGACAGTTCTCAGCAACTACCGTTTTAAAGAAAAAAGGAAAAAAAAAAAACATATATAGCAATACCTATGCTTTGTATAGCAGTATTTCAGGGAAGTAAAGGTTACTTCCAGAAAATTTCATTATTGTTCTGTGATTTGCAGCAAATGTTGATGCTACAATAAGCATTTATGCTCCTCATAGGGAATTTTTTTTACAGTTGTTGGGTTGTAGGAGAAAAATAAGATCTGGGACACAGAAGTCCCAAGCACATTCACCATGTACATACTTCATATTCAACCACAACTTATGCTTACAAACGAGCCATGTTAACTGACTGCCAATATAGACTTACAGTATAAGCAAGTACTAACTTAGAGAACCATTGCTCATTTAGAATCAAAAAATAAATAGGCATAAGTCACATTCTATAAAAATAGCTTGATTTAGTAACCAAAATTTCTTCCCCCCATAAAAAAAAAAGGAAAAAAAAGCCTAGGACGTTCATAAGCACACCTACTATCACAAGGAAAATAGAGAAAAAAAAAATATTTTTAACACACTGGACATTCTGCTTCTACAGTTTGAAGGCCAATCCTAAAATGCACACTTTTCTTTGTATTCTATTAAGGAGAAAAGATGGAAGGGAAGTAAATTTCTCTTCTAATATTTCAGGAAAAGGATTGTAGGAAATAGTTGTGTTTATTGGAGGGTTTTATCTTCATTCAGCCTGCTTGTAAGACTGTTCCTTAAGTCCTTCATAAGCCCATTTGTTCTTCTAACAAAGAAATTGCTTCTTTCAAAAGCTAGCACCACCTTTTTGTTAACCCTAAAGGACTAATCAGAGTAAAACTCCTCAGCCCTGCCAGATAACATTTGTAAGGGCTCCAGAACAGTCATTGGCTTGTGACTGGCAGCACAGAAAGTTCTTTTTTTTTAAAAAAAAAAAAAAAAAAAAAAAAAAAAATCAGAACTTCCTACAGAACCACATAATTTGGCACCTTCTGCCTGCTGTTAGGACTACCTTGGCTAAATTACTGAAAACGGCAAGACAACATTTGGATATTGTTATATTCATTGTATCCTTCGAAGCGATGTTAACTGCAGTTTGTGGCTCAGGAAGAACAATGAAATCATCCCCAGGCATCAAACTTCTCTCTTGGACAGGGTTAGTCTTCATCTAAAACAAAAATTTCATTAGGCAATTATGAACACATAGATTACTTTCTCCTATGTTATAACAGGAAAAAACTTGACCTACACTTGACAATTTCACGAAGCAGAGGAAAACCTCCTTTACCTTGTAAATCTCAGACACCTTACACAAACACGGAAATTTTATACCAACATTAAAGGCCAGCAAGTTATTTTCTCTCCTCTCTGTATGTGTGGTTACACACTACATTTTGCCCATGCACTGGACAATTAACATTATTCAGAAAAACCTTAAGATGTCTAAAGACTGATTTTTTTTTTTTTTCCATGTGAAATTGCATAGCTCCCTCAAAGCAACAGCATTCGAAAGGTCAATGTTGTGTCACGTAAAACTTTTAAGAAATAGCTGTCTATTCAAACTATTTCACATATTTTCAAGTATGTTTACATACTTCCAGCTTTAAACTCCATTGCTTCTTTCCTCCTTCAATTCGTTCAATAAGCGGCTCCCACACTGCATAGGTTTCATTATAATAATGAATCTAAAGAAAGAATCAAAATTAAGTAAGGCATCTAAAAATAAAGGACTGAGTCACTTCCAATAGCATGTAGTATGAAAAACATTAATAAGAAAACAATCAATCTTCATTTCACATTTTGGAGGTCTAGCATTAACTTTTAATGGCTTCAAAAATTAATACACCGAAGCGTAATATATCACACATTTTTCGTAAGTGACATCATTTTTGAAGAATTGACTAAGTGGCTTGCTTTTAGAGCAACCAGACAGCCTGGTAACTCCATATCTTTTTAACACCTTCGCTTAATATAATGCAGTCTCTATCCTCTCCTACACTGTTTGAGAGAATGACTTTGAGATCAGAAACTTCAATGCTGCAAGTACTTCATTGTACTATGAAATAACAATTAGTCTGAGCAAACTTTAGTCTGAATCTGGTCCACTGGAACAATTCACCTAACTCATAGCCTACACCAAGTTTTTACTTCCCTTCAGCCACTGCAAATCTGAATAGAAGTTGTGGACCAAATAGTTCTGGATGCTCCCTTTCAGCTATCTTTCTCATCCCTCCCCCATTCTGGAACCACAGTGCCTTCCCCATTTGTATATGATTAGGCATGCATCTTCCGTACTCTATTATAATATGCACATCTAGCAATGAAAGAAGGCTACTTGTATATCCAGTACAGAATGGAGTTCGAGGCACATTTGGTAAACTGACAAAATACAACTAAGATGTAGTTAACCTATTGCACAGAGCAGCTGCACATCTGGTTGTATGAAATTTTAACATGCTGCCTCCATAAGAGACTTATACCATCTCGGAATTCACCATATCTTGGAGAAAAGAGTTGCAATAGCTGGCAAAACAAATATGGTGTGATTACAATCCAAGATGCAGAGAAGATTTTGAGAAAAGAGTGTAACTTCTATCTTACCAATAAACACTATGCTAGAGAAACAAAAAAAGGTGGGCAATGAGAGTTAAATATGAATATTCAACAGAGCCAAGCTCATTGTTCATACAGCAAAAAGTGAATATGCAAAAATAATAGAGAAACAGAGAGGACTAGATTATTCCACAGTAGCAATTGCCATTAAAATCTACTATTGATTGCAAAGTTTCTGTAAAAACCACATTATGCTTAGTCATACTTGTCTGACTACTAAAGAACTCCTAAGAGCATTACAATTTACACCTATTATTAATTTAGCACATAGAAAGTATACTAAGAAGTTACTTGAACATTATGAAACGTGCAGAAGTGTTTTAAACTGCTAACAATCTGATCCTACATACCTCCAGTGACATATCAGCAGTGACCTCCATCAGCGAGGACCAGTTTTTAAGGACACCTGAAAACACAGATTCTACTAACAATAAAGGGACAGTACGATGTCCCAGACCACATTCCAAGGTGATCTGAACTGATTTCACTACAACGTCAAATTTCTCTTGTTTCAGAATATGTTCACGGTCCTTAAAAGTTTCTGTTGCTTCTGTGGCTACATCAACACCAAGAAACCAAGCACTGCACTGATCTATAGGCTTCACTTGCCACAAATTCTCAGAAACTTCAGTTGCTCCTCTAGAATCCTCCTCTGTTATTTTGGGTTTTATGGCAGCCATAATGGTCATCACAGTATTCAGAATTATTGGTGAGATCTTGAACAAAGAAAAAAAAAATCCTTTAAAGCTCAAAACATTTTAAAACTGATTAACATACAAAATATATGATAACTGGAAATGGCAAATAACTCTTGGGTTCTTCATACAGGTACACAGCATTAAAGGCCCTTATAAGAGATGCAACTTAAATTCCAAGATAAAGAAACAGAATCCATTCATGGACCTCCTCTTATTTTCCTTTCCTACAAAATTTCCCAATTCCTCCCTCACAATCCCACAGGCTCAAGAACAGAATTCTTATATTAGAATTTCACTTTTACTAATACGTGGTACTCCCATAACAGCAGTCAGTATCAGCCTTTTCCCTACTACATTGTAAAACGTGAATGTATTTTTAAGATCTTCGAGGTGTTCAAAAAAGCATGTTTGCAGAGTTATGTACACCACCATTTCAATTAGCAGTACAGTACATCTGTCAAAAGCTTTATGCTTTAGGAACAATGTACTATTGCTTACAGTTTAAGACTTCACCACTGACTACCTTTTCAGATGACAAATACAAATTTGTGAACTTTTTATAGGAGAATTAGCAAATTACATTCAGAAAGACCTTTACTATTGACACAATTATTAATTTACCTATTAAGAACAAGGTATTTCATATTGTATATAATTCTGGAAATCATGCTAACAGCCTTAAATTTACAAGCACGTGTGTGCGTGCTCCTGCTTATAAGTCTCTCTGAATAGAAAAATAGTGGTGGTGGCAGCAGGGGGAAGGGTTGTTTCATAAATTTGGAAGAAACCGGTAGGAGGAATCCTAGTATCTGAAGTATTTAAATCAGTCCTTTTTTGCCAGGAGATTGCCAAAAAAAGGAACATGTAATGATTTTTTCCAACATAGAGCAGCTCTAAAAAGGATAAATGCCTGTTTCTGGAATTAAACCAAAGGGGAAGATGGAAATTTTAAGTAGCAATACATAAATTAAAAAAAACCCAAACTACAGCTTGAGACACACACCTGTTCTTCCAAAGACAGTTTTAATAATCTTACCTTTATAGTGAGTTCTTCTATTGTTACTACCACAGTTTGTAACCCTGAGACATGCATCATATTTTCCATGACCAAAGAACATGGCCGTAACACCTGAGTGAAAAATATAATTTGATTATTAAGGTAACTCCTGGAATCTAACCTTTTCAAATGGTCTTGTATTGTTTAATCCCATAGGCCAAAGGGATGCTGATCCCATAAAATAACAACATTTCAGAGTAACAGCATTCCTTCCATAGCGTTACTGTGCTTCATTCCAGCATCCAAATTTGCACAAAAGCAATTTTGTACTAGAAGGTTAAAAGTTACTGAAATAAAAGCTTTTGACATAAGGCTTAAAAACCAGACAAAACAAAAACCCAACACACAATAGACAGATGGTATAGTCAAAAAAACCCTGAATCCTTAAGAAAACTAAATGCATAAGGAAAGATACCACATGCGAGATGAACCACACAGGCCACCTTTGTGGCTCAGTGCTCCCTGCCAGGAATGAGTAGATGAAGTTCCAAACAACATGCTGATCAGCATACTCTACTGCAACAAGTAAACTAACAGGCAATAAACAAAGTTGCAGAGAGGTATTCTTAGTCTTCAAAACCCCTCATACAGTTTCTTCACTAAGAAGCTCTTAATTTAATTTACAAATGCATTACACAGGTTTTAGACAGAGCTCTGTGTGATGAAGTCTTGCACCTACTGATAAAAGATTCACCTTTAAATGGCATACCAGAGATGCACAGTCCCTTATCTTCATAATAATCACTGATACAAAAACTGAATTTTCTGAGTCCTATGGATATGCCAACTAAAGGACACGCCTGCCAACAGTTCTCATTACTTTTTTCATTATGAAAAACAAGTTTTCTTACTGTAGTAACACTCTTGTCTTGTTTTTCTTTGAGAAAGGCACAGGCCAACACTTTGAAGCCCTTCACTTGAGCGGTCATTCTTTGTGCAAGCTTTCCAGATGTCAGAGAAAAGTCACATTGGAAGGAAACTTTTAAGGCAGGGGCGTCAGCATTGGTCAAATTAGCAACAAATACAATTTCTGGATCCATGATCACAGCTTTTACTATCATATTTGGCCGTACAGATATTTCTGTGAAAATAAGTAAAAAAACCCCTTGAATATAAAAGGTTTGAAAGCATTATTATGTACATAATACCTAAACCATGCATAAAAATTGCTACATAATTTTAGAGGTACAAATGTAACAAATAATCTCTCAATTTTTACAGGAATACTTTGCTGAAACTGAATATCACACAGTGTCCAGAAATCAGCAGCAAATTGGTCAGAAGTTTTGTTTTAAAGAAACTGTTTGTTTCAATATTGTAAAGAGACAGTATTAGCTCTATACACTGTCATCAGCCTAAGCATTGGGTCTACAAATCCAAGTTGGAAATAGTTATCTTCTGGCTCAATACCTAAAGTAATTAACTTCTTTAGAGTGAAGATTTATTTACTGAAACCAAATTAGCAATATACAATTTCTTGTCTGAATATCCACTCAGCCTCCAAACAGAAGGAGAGATACATATTATATTTATCTCAGTTAGAAGCAAGACTCTCTAACCTAGTGATGGATCAAGCCACTTTGGTTCTCAATGATAGGCAGTATAGTGGTGTGTGACCCTCCTGCACACTAGGACTCATTATATGGGTTACTCGCGCCTAACACTTGCTGGATGTCAACATCCAGTTGCTACTGTCAACACTCACACCTATGCAATGGAACAGGTGCCAAGTTGAGGCTCCGTGCACTACGGGAAAAGCAAAGAAAGCTAGCCATCATGGGTTGCTGCTAGCAACACATTTGGGTAGTCCTGAGCAGCCTCTGCAAGTGCCATTTTTCTGGAGTGTGTACCATCCCTCCCTCATCAGAGGACTTGTGCATATTTCCAACAAGGGAAGAGGAGAGGAAGTGAACTGCTGACATCACTAGGGCAATTCATAAAACCTAAGGCTCACTCCTAGCACTCTGCCAAGTTCCCCAAAAGAAAGGGAGGGTTGCTGGGAACCGGCTAGACAACACAACCCACAGATTAGGTCTGACCACAACTCAGGCAAGCCTAGCAATCACTTAAAACCAACCAAAAAAACCCAACCAACCAAAAAAAAAAAAAAACAAAAACAAAACACCAAACCCAAAACCAAACTCAGAAGCAGTCTTTCTCGCCCTTGTTTCATCATGCTTTACCTTCAGTCTTCAACCAAAAAGACGAAAGCTATTCATCAAAAACTTAGTTTTCTATAGCTGAATTGAAATAATAACCTACAGTTTCAAAATACCCTTACTTTCACAAGTTGTGTAAGACATTCTTCACCATTCACCTTTAAAGAGTTAAGTTGTTCTTTTTACTTCCTTAACTACTATCTACATGGCGCTTTTTACCCTAAGGATGCTTCCTTTGTGGTATTACATGGGTAAAAATCCTGTTTAGCATGAGTGATTTTCAATATTTAGCTCTGCTGGGGAGCACAACTCCACTACTTAACACAGCAGTTTTAGAACTACTACTGCTTACAACAATCTATGGTATCAGTGGTCAATTTACACATTGTGAAGAATAAACTCATTCCTTAAGTCTGATAGCAAGATAGCATCTTGAAAACTTTTGGATGATTTATTTACAGTATGAAGTCTGTAAAGGAGGAGAATGGGGGTGGGGGGGTAGAAATCAGTTTTACAGACCTGTTTCTGGCTTGGATTTCCCAGAAGCAACATGCTTTAATTGCAACTGTGCAGATCTTTCAGTTGAGGATGCCGGCATTGAGTTAATGAAAAAATCTGCTACTGTCAACAAAAACTCCATACTAGCACATATGTACAGCTTGTCAAGGACAGCAATGACTTCAGTTCCATTTTTATCCTGCTTGTAGCTTATATCTATCATAGAACTGTCATTTGTGTCATCTTTCTTGTCTATCATTCTGGAAAACAAGTTTAATAAGAAATATTTCAAACATAATAACACACAGATCTAGAAAAACGAGGATGCGTAAGTAGTGCCATTTTTTTTCCCTGTGCCATTTATAAATAAGAATTACAACATAAGCAATCAGTGTTTCCTCCAGAAATAAGACGGTAAAGACTTCTCTAACAGAAGAGTCATTTCAATTTAAAATCTGTATGCTACAGTTTCGGAACTACGTGTGTGGCATGTAACAATCAGACTAAAGTTTCTGTGCATTTAACTCTCTAGCTGAGGCTGGTTGCTCTCTACTCAGCTGTTCTACACAGTTTACTGTAATACTCAAGCCTCCCAGGTATTTTTTTTTGTTTTGGATAACCTGGGAAATCAACATATAAAAGAATTATTAAATTCTTAACATTACTAAAATTACATCATTCATTGCTTTAGTGCACAGTATGACAGGCAACAACTGACAGCCCTACTAAGTTTTATCAATTCCATGTGAAACAAAGTATAGAACAAGGAAACAGTCTTCCTCACAAGTTGCATAGAGTTTTTTTTCATTTCTGGTGCACTCAAACTTACCTTGCAGTCACATTCTGAATTCCTTCTCTGAGGTCATCCAGGGTACATGTCTTGAGTTTAACATTAATATCCATTGAGCCATCTGAAAACATCTTCCCCGATGATGCCATGAGATGCAGTCGGAGTTCACCAAGGCGTAATTTGTCACTGTGCAGCGACAGCAGAGACTTCTACATAACGAGAAATAGTAGGACTAGTTATCACAGAAGAAAGTAATAAGCACGTTTCTCTTGCTGCTAGCCACATGCATTTTGATCCAGGAATTGAAGGATCTGATTAGCCTGTTGCTGTCATTAGTCCTCCAATCATACAAATCAGTCCAAGAAACTCACTGAGAAAACAGAAAAAACAACTTGGGTTGTAGTAAAGTTGTTTCTTCACATTTCTAGCAGTTGTTCAGAATGCGTGACCGAAGGATAATCCATCTCAACTCTGAACCTCCTACCAGAGGATCCCTCTGCTCCCACCACACTAACTCATTTACAAACAGGACCTCACCAATAAGTGGAAAGGATATGAAGAAGAAATTAAAATAAAATCCCATTACAGTGCATTTCTTCCTGTGATGCTCATTTCACAAGAGCTTTTTAAAATTATACACCCCTCATACAAAAAGCACCACAAATTCCTCCATTATAGTTATTTTATATGCAAATTCACTATATACCAAGACTTATAAAGCAAGCACCCTCACACCTGAACAAAGCATATTAAGTCATAAAAACAAGGCAACATTGCACATCTCTCTCTTCTGTTTTCAGCACAGGAAGGATGTTCATTACTGCTTACACTCAGTGATATGTAAGAGGGAAGTATGGGCCATGTACACCTTGGATCTGCTTGCTAACTATATAGGCACCATGCATAGAACTAGCATCACCTAGGCTAGCAATTCCTGCTTTTCAAATTTGAATTTTTATTTTGGATAACTGGAATCAAGGCTTGAATGACCAAATCAAATAGTGGGTGGTTTTGGTTGGTTGATTTATTATTTTTTTTCAGTGTGATTTTTAGAAATGCACTTACATCCTTCAAATTAAGGACATTCTCTACCCAGAAAACCTCAAAGTTCCAGCATAAATTGCATAAGCTCCATAAGGCAAGCCAACACAACCAACAAAACTCTTTGTTTTACTATCCTGAGTTCTGTCCATGTGAGAAGCCTAAGTTCCCGACCCCAACTGTATGGTAAAAGCTTTGTCACAAACCTGATTCATATCACTATTGTAGAGAGTTACTGCAAGCGACTCAAAATTAAAGTCAAATTTAAGCGTTGTATAACATTCCGCAGAAGACTGAACTGTAGAAACATTTTTTTGTCCAAAAGCAAGAAAAGGACCTGTCAGTGAAAAGAAAATATTTTTACACTTCTTTAGAACACTGGGCTTAGGGGTGGTTTTGTGGGTTTAGGGTTGTTTTTTTGTTGGGTTTTTTTGTTTATTTGGTTGTTTTTTTTAATTAAGATCAGAAAGTCAAAAAAAGTGGAAAAGCTCTAAATCTGGAAGATTACTCAGAACAATCTGCACTTTTATTTACTCAGTATCACTTTGTTCTATTCAATGCATGCTAAAATTACTTAGCACAGAGTGGTTTAAGAACCTTAAAAAAAGCTGTCATTAAATTTACTGCAGTTCTTCATTCATTTTAATGAAGAACTACAGGAAGTACCAAGACTGCTCAAGGAGTTTGCACTACACTTCCTTCCAGCTTCTTCTCACAGTATAGCAAATCAACTATTGGTTGAACAGTAATTTTTTGACATTGAGAATGTTAAGTTTTGGACAAAAAAGATTTTGGCAAAATGTTAACAATATTTCATCCAGAGACATACGCTGTTTACATTAACACACTATTTGAATACTAATATCCTCAATTGTTATAATTGTGCATTAACATGCTGGGGTAGGTGGTTTGACTTTTTTCTTTTTTAAATCACCTGCAACTTATAAGAGTCGTTGATATAGTCTGAAGAATACCATCCTATAAAAAAAAAAAAAGAATCGCAAAAAACACACTACAAAAACTTTTGACCATCAGCAGCTCATGCTCTGATGAATGATGAATGTATGTGCATACATTCTTATTTATAACTTTTCATGTACACAATACATATCTAACAATTAAGAAAAAGAATTTATTTACACACATCTAAGTGCTTCAGATAAATACATTTAAATTTGCAAACAGCCCTCTGCCTAAACATATTCAGCTTCTGAATTGAACATACCCTCACAGAAATCAGATTCACTTGGAACTTTCCCTTTTTTGAGTATCTGCATATCTTCAGTGTCCTCTTGCACAGTATTTGGCTGGGAAGAAGCCCCTCCAAGGTTTTCAAGTAAAATTTTCATGACAACGGTTAGATCATCTTCACTGAGTGCAATCTGTAAAGTGATAAACCCACAACTTCATTTTTGGTGACAGTATTTCTTTTCAACACAGAATCCCATCTTTATCAATAGTATGCAAATGTTGAGAAGAAACAACATGCTGCTTCCACCATAAACAAGCTGCCTAGTCAAAATGATCCTGGCCAAAACACCCTAAATAATTTGCCCATTTTTCCTAAAATATCATTTGTTACTTGTTATGAACAGGAGTTACAACAAGAACTAACACTCCACATGATAAACACTTTCTAGTCTTGTAAAGGCTCTTCGCCTGCTAAAAATATGAGTAATTGATGATCATAAGCACTTCTTAACAACTCGGTAATCCAGAAACATAACCAGGTAACATTAAAGCCAAGATTTTCATTGTATACACTAAAGCAACTGTCATTAAGTAGGCCTTTAAAAAGTTAATGAATCTGAATCCAATTATAACATAACATGATCATGAAAAAAAAAAAAGCAGTAATAAGTGACAAAATGCAGTCACTTAGCCCATAATACATCGTGTTAGAATATTTTTTTCCACATTTAATTTTTTTTACTGGTACTCCTTCAGTATCTTATTACTCTGTGCTTCACCATCGCTACATTTGGCTACAGCACAGATACAGGAATGAAATAGGGCTCATGAACAACTAAAAGGCCCCCCAGTCCATTTTTACCCACTTAAATCCATATGGTTAATGTAGGAAAAGAGAAAGTAAAGCCCTCCCTCTGCAAAGATATCAACCATAATTTTGAACTGTTGTATAATAGAGATCCACATCTACCCTTTTAATTTCTAATAAATCTACTAAACAGTCAAATAACCTGAATATTACAGATAAAACAATTTAAAATCTTAAATCTAGATTTTAAATGCTAACTCAACAGATAACCTCAATGACTTTACTGACTGTTGAGTCAAAGGATAGCTCCAACAGACCCCCAGAAAAATAAAAATAGGTTTTATTCCATTTGTATGCAGCTACACCAAAACTATTCATTATATGATATCAAAACTCTTAACAGAGCTATAAACTTGAAAGTCAAGCTAGAAGTCTTTTAACAGTCTGTAAAGAATACAAATTGCAACGAGTTTATAAGCTCCTTAACTAAGTTAAGTACTATTCTGAGAATATATGTAACTTTTGATGTAGCTCTGATTTGCCATGATATTACCTGCATTGGTTTTAGGTCTCCTTTGATACCTATTGTTGGGGTTTTATGATACCAAGTTGCTGCTAAATTTCTCTGGACCAGTAAAGTCAAACTCACAGGACATAAAATTTCAGAATCTGGTTGAGAATCTGTGGATATAATGCACCTACAAAAGACAGTGGAAGCAGCAGAGAAAAATATTTAGTAGTTGCAGAATCCCAAATAATATCATACTAATCTAGCAGAATTATGAGTATACTTATTTTTAAATTAATAATAATGTGTGCTTACATGCACTTATGCCCAGGTATGCACTTAAGATGAACTCAGCTACTGTCCTATCATTCCTTTCTTTCCAAGAAGTTTTACAGATTGTGGACATGTGTCCCTATCTAAAAGCACTCCTGAACTTAGTTTGGGGGGGGGTGGTGGGGTGGTTTGTTTGGTTTTAGTATGTTTTCATCGCCTACCATCTTTAAATAATAGAACAATGCTGTATACAGAACATGAACCCATTTTCTTTACAAACACTTTTCAACTCGGAAAAAAACTCCACATATACCTTGATAATTTCAAATGAGTTAGCTGCACATCCATGTTGTCAATGACTGGAGGAAGAGAAGATTCATCTGAAGACACCAGCTTGAATTCATTCTGAACTCTGATTAAGCCAAGATCAGCTACCAAAGCATTAGATGAAGTTGAAGATTCAGGAACAACTATAACTGGAGCTTTCAAGTTGACATCCATTAAGAGGCGGAAGCTCTTTTTAGCAAAGTCTTTCATGCTGGAAGCAGCCATTTCTGCCGCCTGGACAGTGACTGCAGTCAGGGCTTCTTGTGCCGTTTGGAAATTGTTTAGGAAGTTCTATTGATAGGTAGTGAAAAAAGTAAGAGTTCTATGAGAACAAGTGAGGCAAATAAGCCTCGCAAAAAAGGCAAGCCCCAGGCAAAATGTAAATTTAAGAAAAATAGTACAGCTGTGGCAGAAATACGAAACTTCTAATTCAACCACACAAGTTTCAAAATAGAAAAAGGTTAATATCATGCACAAGCTAAGACATTGCTTACCTATTTAATTTTTAAGGTATTATTAAAGCTATCAATTCAATTCATTACTTGTTTTGTCATCCTTCTCCTTATTTGTCATTCTTCTATAAAGCAGTGCAACTTAAGTGACACTTCTTCAGCAAAATACTTCTATATGTTTGTACATCAGCTCACCACAAGGTACAGGTCACAAAGAGCTGATTACATTTTATTTTATTAAAAAACATTTTATGTCAAGAAAAGAACTGAAACTAATGCCTTACCAAGAGAGACATAAAGAACTTATGTAGGTAAATTATTTGGATGCAGCCCACTTTCAGAGACATTTTACCATCCACCCTTGACATATCAGCGTAGGCTTCCCCTGCAGTAGCATCTGGATAAAGCGACATGTGAAATCTAAACACTTCATCTCCCATTATGGAGACAGCCTAGAAGATTAAGTCCATATAGTTAATATTCCCAGGCAGTAATCTGTGACAGAATTATTACTTAAGTTATCAAACAAGAAATATTTCCACAAAAAGATCAACTGCAACTTAGCAATACTTGGACACGTTACGCACAAAAGGAAACTGAATCAGCTATGTTATGGAATGTCTCTTCTCACTTGGTTATCTACAGTCCATTTTATATTTAACCCATGTTACTCAGAATTAAACACATCATTGCAAACATGATTAAAAAGAATTAAATATTGAATGGAAGCATGTTCTGCTTCCCTGAAATAAAGGAAATTAACCAGTGAAGTTTTGCTTAATATTTGGTACATTACATCATACTTAGTATTATACAACATAGCAAATCAACTACAGTGCTGTCATTATATAACTTAAAGAACTAGGTCTTTTAGTTTGTTTACAATCTGCACAACACATCACCTTTTTATGGATTGTTTTTGGATCAACATTTGTAATTACAATGTCCTCAAGTCTGGAGAACACTTCAATCTTTTTAGTTTTCATAGCTACAGATGCATCCATTCCTGATTTGAGACAAAAGGAAGAAGATAGCAATTTGTTGAAGTGCATTTATTAAGTAAACACTTTTTAAAAAAGAAGCATTACTTATTACTGAATGTAAGTAATCAGAATAGCTTAGAATTCAGCATTCTACTATGCAACAACCAATGCAAAGCCCAAGACAGAAGTTGTGACCTTTCTACCCATGACAAATTTGCCAACATAAATCGACTCTAAGACTAGAGTGAAAATTCCCAACACTTTCTAGGATCTAGCTATTAAAAAATGGAAGGTTGTGTTATTTATAACATAGTGCCTTCATTTCTTTTAATTTTACTCCACTTAGAAATTAACTGCCGCCTTCTTCTGAGTCAAACATTTTCTTCCCTCGCAGGCATTTTGGCTATTAAAATACTTAACTGCAATCATATCATACAATCAAAATGTATTCAAACATACGTTACAGAGACATCTATAGTGCACACACTAGCCTTTCAGAAGTGAATGAATGGAGGGGAATAACATACTTCTTGCTACAACCAGCTAATCTAATATTTAAATAAAAAACCCTTACCTTGTATTCTAATGTCTGCAATTCTACAGGTCTGATCACACACTGTAATACTGAATGCACTTAGCTTTGCAGTGAGTTTTAATTCACAGACATCATCATGGGCTGCATTACTAGACACTGGATAGGAAATATAAGAGACGCACAAGAACTTCATTGAAAGTCAATTTTTTAAAACAAATGTTAGATTATTTGTTTTGTACGTGTATGAACTATTCAAAAAGCAACCTGCAGCTATTCCCTAAAAGTTACTGCTAATTATTAGTCAAGGCGTGAAATAAGTCTTTTATTAACACAGTTTTCTTCTGGCACAAGAACAGTCACCAACTAGCACAGGCAAACAGCAATCAAGATGATGTTTTTTCTCCTCATTAATATCTAGTTTTCACACAACAGTATGCTGAATACAGTGTACATTTCATTGTTTGAAACACTATCTTACATGAGAAATGTTCCTTTCTGCATAAAGTAGCAAAGCCAATTCAGGCATATTAGGTGAAAAAAGCTTCTGCAGGAAAATTGAAGGTACCCGCACAACACAAAATGTAAAAGCCAGCCACTGTAAACTCAATCTCAATAGACTTAGGATTAGAAGACCTTGAATTTCCAAAAAAAAAAACACTACAAACACAAGAATCAACCACACAGGACCTGATGAAACATTCTTAAGGAGCTTCCACACAAAAACTCATACTATTTCAAGGTTACAGATACCAATTATTAAAATAATAACCCTTCAGTTCAGAACTTCTCTTTGCTTCCCCAGGGCTCAAGAACATTTATTTTCAGCAACGTAAGCACTCTTTAGAGCCTTCAGATTGGAAAGCAACAAAGTTGTGACACTGATGCTTTGGAAAGGCTTTGGTACTGTTCACTGCAACATCATTTATTCAACTTTTATTATAAAAGTCAGACCACTACCTAGGAAAAAGTAATATTGAATAAGGAGAATCTGTAAAACTAAGCAACAGCAAAAATATCTGGCTTTTTTTTAAATGAGATTATTTTCTCCCCACGTACAGTTGTGCATGCCTTGTTTTTCCACCAAATAGACCGCAATGCTGAATGAATACCTGAAATGGTATCCTTTGAAACCAAAGGCTAGATGCTGTTAAGCAACAAAAGTATGGCCTTTCTAATACCACATTACCTGGTCTAAGAGTACTTCCTTTTTCTTGTTCTTTTATTTGAGGCTTGCGGTCTGATGCTTTATCAGTACTGGGAAGACCACCTGACGGAACACTGAATGTGAAAAAACTCATGATGGAAAGCAAAGCCTCTGTGTGAAGTACTATATCCAAACATGAAAAGATGACCTAAAATGAGGGCAAGGAGACAAAGTAATATTGTTATTTAGTAGCAGTCTATTGCATAACAACTCAGAGGTACCCTCATAGAACTGAGAAAAAAGTGTCTTGCTCAATTTCACAAGTATCTCACCCTTCTATCTCCTTCAACTTAACATCACGCAAGCTCCTGAACAGATGAGGGAGCTGTGGAAGGGAAGCTTAAAACAGCTACAGAGGAACTGTGCCAATCTAAAAATTGATGCTTCATGTGGTTATGCTTTTTCAGTAAGCTCTCTTAGTTCTGCTGCATTTCATTGTGGACTATTGAGCACTTTGGTTGACATCTTCAGAACCATGTATAGAGATATTTTAGTAGATATGATACGACAAAACAACAAGATGCAAAATTTTCAATCAGAACAGAAAGTACGTGAATAGCAACTACTCTAGCCAATATTACTTAGTGAAACCTAGATTCAGTTAGCCGACTTTTCCTAGCCCAAAGCAACTCTTGGTAAATGCTGGTTTTACTAATATATTAAGGGATGTCAGCTTTCTTGACTCGAAAGTAGTCCAGCCACTTCGAATTCCACATATGGCTGTCAAGAAGCAAGCTCCACCCACCACTACTATTTTAAAGCAAACATTTTAAAAGCAAAATGACCTGCTTAGTTCAAGAAGTCACTGAAGCTATGGAAAACTACACATGAATAATTGTTTTCAGAAGTAAAAAAAGGACTGATTGAACACAAGACCTCTGAGAATGCTTGTCTGACATTTCACCTCACATCTCAATTTCACTGTTACAAACTTTCAAGCTCTGAAACACAAGGCCATCGTTTTACACGCTGCTAAGTGTATGACTCCAGAAATAAAACACATCCTACAGGCCTCAATTAGAAATATGTCCTTATAAATTTTAACTAGCTAAAAATGTACAGCTTCTAGTTAAAAAAATTAATACACTAAATAATTCTGTAAAGAAAAAAAAAAAAAATCATCTTTATTCCTCCTGGATTTCTCTTTGAAGTAGTTAAATATAAAGCAGTAAGCTTTAATGATGAGAGAGTCAGGGGTTTGGGTTTTGGGTTGGTTTCCCCCTCCCTCCCCATTCAACGAGAAGAGAAAAAGTGGGCAACTAACAAGTTTACACAGCTGTTACTATTTGAGAAGCTTAAAAAAAAATTAAATACATCCAGTACTTACATTGATGTTTTGCTTGGTGCTTCTGTAAGTAGTAACAAATTCTGGTCCATCAGCATCAGCCTAAAGGAAGAAAAAAAAAAAAAAAAAGCCCAAGCACAGTCTCTATTGAATTAACCAAATTCATTAACTGAATTCATTGAATTTACCGCACACACATAAGGATTATTCCCATTGCAAAAGAAAACAAAGGAAAGTGATGAAGCCTGAAGAAACAAGTTTTCTAAATAAAGCCCATGATCAAGGCAACCAGAATGGGGTACTCGCAATGCTCTGCTCAGTGACATTTTATAGCACATATTTTGTGCAAGTTCAACTGGCCAGTTACAAAATTTTCTCTTATCTAGGATCTATTTAAACTGGATCAATTTATGCTTAGTACTTTGTCAGAAGAAATTAACCTGGTTTTCTCTACAAAAATTATGTCATTATAGATGAAAGTATGAGTAGCCCACTGGTTCTACAACCTATCAGAGTCCCAAGTATTCATGCAGTTTTTGAAGGGCACTTTTTTCTTTTTTTTAAATAAAAGCTCAAGAACTCTAGCTACCAACAAATAACTCCTCAAATGCTAGTTTTACCACCTGTAGAGAGCCACCTATCACTTATGTAGGCAAAGACTATCTCATCTATTAAGTTTCACAAAGGTACTAATCTGTATTGTTCACAGAGTAGAATACATACAAACATTTGGCTTCACCAGTGATTTCAGCAATTGTGTTGACTTATGAAGCAAGCACTATATGGAAGCAGTGGAGAGTGAAATGAAATGGTTAAGTTGAGAAACAGGTATTTGGGAGAAGACCTAGATAAGTTTTAGATACAAATCCTACAGGTTTTAAAACAAGCAAAAAAAAAAAAAATCTAACACAGGCTAAGTATGGAAGCCTTATTTTACTCCCCATATAATCTTAGTTAAAAGGTATTGAAACCTTAATGTATTCCATTTTCAGAAGATGTTCATCTGTCTCACTTGAAGAATTAATAACGCAAAGAGGATCTCCTTTTGAGTCTGCAAATAAAGAAATAGAACAGTAAAGTATTTCCACTCACAAGCTTTACTCCACCTGTGGAATGCCTCCATGCTAATTCTCAATTATATACTAATTATATACTATTCTTGCTGAAACAGTGAAGGTAAACATCTCTTCTCACTGAGAAGTACAGATTAAGCATTACCTTGTGAAATGCTGTATTCACTTTTTTTTTTTTTAATTAAACTAGTCAAAATTAACTTATCTTGGTCCTGAAAGAAGATTCAAAATTGGAAAGTTATTTGCATTCCTATTAGTTTTGCATTCCTATCTTTAGGTTTTTATATTCAAAACCATACTTTTCTACTTTGAATACATGGCTATTTCAGTTATTACTTCAATATCACTTTGAATTGTTACCTGACCAATCAAGGAAGCACGCCAGATTTCCAGTGCTGCCAGAACTGGTCATAAAGCACAGATTCAGAAGCTCATCAAAACACTCTGAACAGATAGAATACTTCTCAGGAATGACCATTCCTACTCAAAGTAGGCAACTAACTCAAATTAACTCAAGCTAACTCTAGCAACAGGAGTAAAACTTGGTATCAGGTAAAACAGATTAATTGAATCTAAATTACAGCATCATTGAGTGAATTTGGCATGTAACCCCCTGCCCTTTTTCCCCCCCCCACTAATTATTATTATTTTTGACCATGCTATCCTCTTGCTACAGAAGCTGATTGCACACACTGCACTGACTGCATGCCAGTTTTCTTGAAGACTTACCATTTATTTCAATGCATCTCATAATAATTTTTTTCAGATATGCTGCAGCAGTCAATTCATGATTTCTAATTTTGGTTTCGGTTCCAAGCTGTAGCACAGTTAGAATATGTAATGGATATCTCTCCTTCTGAACCTGCTTCATCAAGGTTACTACAACCTTGAATATGGAAAGGGAAATAAGTTCACTATTTCAGTAAAGCTGTCCAGATATTATGGCATGCAGTTATAACCGGGCATTATCTCCTCAGCTAAACTTCAAAAGTAATATTAATCTAGACATTTTGCCTTTTAAAAAGAGAACCTACAACACCGGTTTGTTAAAAATTTTTCCCCCCTCCCCGCTCTGTTCCTCTTGGCCAAGCAACCAACCACTTCTTAACTCCTTAAACAACAAAACAAAAATCCTAAGTCTATTAATTTGGCTAGAATTTAGTTTTGTTGGCCTAGCAGTGTATCTTTACCTTGTCAAGCTATGTTTCAGTTTTGTAATCAGACACTACACAGTACTACATACAGAGTTTGAATATGGAAAAAACAATTACTACAAATCATACTGGTCTGGAAGGAAGGGCAGTAGAAAACAGATAGCAACTTGAATCAATCTTTGAATATCTGATCCTATGCAAATAATAAAGGACACAGAAATGTTTCAACATTACAATTCTTCATTTATAGAAGATTTTAAGCATTACACTGATTAGAATGTTGACAATGAGAAAGAACTTGTGCTTCTAAATGTAGCTGAAAATTAAAGTAGAAGACCTAGACAGTTATTAATGAACAATGTTAATTTCAAAGCAATTATTTCATGAGGCAATTATCTTCCATTCTTGGAAACTAAAAATAGTGCCTCAACCTAACAATTTACCACACAAAGAATTTAAAGAATTCAAGTTTGTCAATACTTTGTCTGCATCATTATGTGGCATACTCTTTGTACACTAACAAATTAGCATTTTATCATTAATCACCCAACATATACAGTCCACAGACAACGTGGACACTACCTTAGTAAAAATTTCCATGTGAAGCGTGTGTAAAACCATATTAAACAAGACAGAATTGTTCATAAGATATATTAAATAAGACAACATGGAGCACTACAGGCTAGCCTGTAATATGCCTCAGTCCTACCATTAAAAAAAAAAATTCTTCACAGCCAAGACAGCAAATCTGAAAGTTAGAAACTGCCAAAGATACTAGTGATATGTGTTGGATAACTACACACTGTTTGTTGACAGGCACCTCATCAGCCAATTGCAACTGTAATTCTGCAAAAACTGAGAAAACCCAAAACCTGGGATGGTATCAACTTGCTACTCGTCTACACTTCAGCTGTGGGACAAATATTTCTAATGCCCTTAAAACTACGTTTTCTTACATGATTTCATATCACTCACACAGAATATGTTTCCCTGGTGACTGGGGATAGGAGGAAGTTTCTAGTCTTTGAATGCAACTCTCACTTGGCAATAGAATACTTTTGGGTCTGAAGGTGTTTTTTTTTCCTGTCTACAAAATCTGGGTTCCTATTTTTTATGGACAAAAACATCCACAGAGATTTAGCAAAACAAAAATTACACACCAAAAAAAAAAAAAAAAACCACCACACCAAAACAAAATACCACCAAAACAACAAACCCCACAGTTACTTTAAGAAACCTGCATACCTAAGTCGTTTGGTCTGACTCTTGAAAAAAATGAAAGGCCATGCTGAGCTCTTCACATTTAAGTATCACAGACCTCTTCAGAGAAAAAACATGCTTGGATGATTCCTTATGCATAGGTATCTTTGTTAATTGATTGCTTGTGCATTTTCCCAGTACTTCACCTACAACCTAACCTTCAGACTTAGTATCTCTAAGGGAAAAATACTAGTTTTAGCTTAACTATTTCAGCTGGTTTGTTACTAAGAGGATCATATACAGCATTATGAAGGATTAAGGCTAGGTGAGTGTGGAACATCTAAAAGTCTGGTTTTCCCTGTTAGATGTATTGTGTATGTTAAATATTCTATAAATACAATCTCACATAATATAGGCAAAAGAAAACAGCTAAAGAAACAGCTGAAGAATCTGGGTTCTGGGGTTTTTTTTGTTCGTTTTCTTTTTGTTGGTATGTACTGTTTTCTTTAAACAGTTAAAATGGACTTTATAGCCTACTACTACTAAGTAACAAACTCGAGTACTGGATTCAGTAACAATAAATTTTACAGATGGATACATACCTCTTTGATTTCAAAATTAAGTAGCATATTGATTACGTCTTCATTTGATGTTCTTTTTCTCTTTTCAGACAGCATTCCTTCTGGAACCCTCTTATCCTGCACCAAAGCAGATTTCTCCATTTCTTTGGTTTTACCTGAAGCATTCAATAAATTTGTTAACTTTTGAAATTGCCACCATTTGTTTAGCTCAAGAAACATATCCAATTCTTTTATTCATTTAGATGGCTTACATTCACCTACAATAAGCTAGCAACATTTCCACAAGCAGAGCCTTTAACTTCAGAGCAGGCAAAGGAAATAGAAACATGTTCTGGCAACAAGACGACTCTGACATCTCAATACCTTGCTAGTTCCATGACAGTTTAGCTAACACGATTACCAAATTTTGTCTTGTAATGTTTCCACTTTTTTTGAAGTACTAAGGTATGAACGCTGTCCTTGCAAAATTAAAAAGACAAGAGTTTATCACTTACACATCATACTCTCAGATCTAAGCTTGCTTTCCAGATAATAAATGCTTTTCATTATTCCTGAAAGCTAACACACTTAATATTCATGACAAACAAATTCCATCTCTGACCTTCCTTTTGCAGTACTGATTTTGCATGAGTTTGTTTTTCTTCTGCTTCACCAAGGTTTTCCATCAACACTTTGAGAAAGACATTTAAATCCTCTTGACTTAACACAACCTACAAAATTGCAGATCACAGTTCTCAGGAAAAACACATTGTTCTTTAAACTTATCACTAGCTAGCAAAGCAGAACAATGTTTCCTGGCAAGAAGAGTGCTTATTTACAGGTATTTTGTCAGCAGCATCGTCCCTTAAATAACACACTGAAATTCTTTTAACTGCTTATTGTTAAAGGATTAGGAGATTAAAGAAGGTTATGACATCTAAAGCTGTATCAATATATATTGCAGCCTTTACTTAGTGTATCTATGCTTTTAATACTTTCCTGTAAATGACATACTACTTCATGATATTTTAATTCCAGTTTCACCCAAGATGTACCTGGTATTTTCTTTGACAGTATATAAACTGCTACAAAAAACAACTATCTTGAGGTCATTCAAGGGAGATAGGAAGTTATGAAGCTGGAATTACTAAGGCAAATATTTGCATAAATTTAAATTCCTCTCAAGAAGATTCTGGGTTTTTTTGGGTTTTTTTGTTGTTTGGCACTGAAAAAAGACTCACTCAGAGAACTGGTCACAAAAACATTTGATTTAAGTTGGTCCTGCCTTATGGCAGGGAATAAAGACTTCTTGACATCCCTTTTGACATCCCTTTCAGTTTTCTCTTTTCTTTCTCTCAGTTTAATAAATGTACACAGTAGTTCCAGTGTTTTATATGACACTTTCAAACCTCTACATTCACACAGGTAGGTTAAACCCTGTTGACATCCCTGAAACTCACTCCACAGCTACTAAACATTTGCAGCCTGTTGCACCTTTGTGTCCAGAAATAACATAAAGGTTAGTTTTACATTAAGTATTATCATGCGCTTCTCGCCACCTTTTTCTCACAAGACTTACATTCATTGTATCCAGATAGCCCGTGATCTCCAATACCGGTAATTTGTGAAACCAAGCTGAAGACAGATTTCGTTTCACAGACAGGCTTAAATTAATAGGGTGAAGCATCTGAATGTCTGGATGCGACAAACCTGTCTCCACAGTGGTCCTTAAAACAAAGCGGGGGGGAGAGGAGGGGGACCAAAACACATGGTGGGAAAGTTAGAAGTTAAGTCATATATTACATTTTCAAAGTAACATCTTAAAATCTCAAATGTAGTATCTCTTTAGGTTTAAACGGCTTCCTGAGCAGAACAGTATCTTATTTTACTACTGATTTATTTGCCCTTAAGATAACAGCTTAGTATTTTAACACCAAATATTTGACACTGTCACCAACCWCGGTTTCTAAGCAAGTAGATTAATATCCTATAGAGTATTAATATTATCAATTAGCTAAGGCATTGCTTCGTAAAGTGCACTTTACCTAGACAGTTTCAGCTTTGTCAGCTGCACATCCATTTTGTCAATGACTGGAGGGAGCGAACTGCCTTCTGGAGACACCAAGCTAAACTGGTTCTGAACCTTAATCAAGCCAAGATCTATTACTATAGCATTGGGAGAAACTGAGGACTGAGGAATGACTATAACTGGTGCTTTCAAGTGAATGTCCATTGCAAGTCGAAAACTCCTTTGAGCCAGGTCTTTTACACTGGTAGCAGCCTTTTCTGCAGCTTGGACTGTAGCAGCACTCAGTGCCTCCTTAGCTGTCTGAAAGTTGTTCAAGAAGGTCTAGAATAAGCAGTTGAAGAGAAAGGAGAAATGTCGGTAAACAGATTTTTAATCTAAATTACTCTCTCATTTTACAACATCAACCACAACCAACATCAACCACCAATTATACTGCCTACTGTGTTAAATTTTCCCTGGGGAAAGACAACTAAGTGCCTTCTGTCATGACCTCTAACAGAGGGTCAAAAACGTACTAACCAGTACAATCGACTCATTTTAAACCCATCTCTACTTTTTCTTCCTTCATTAGCTACAAGATTCCTTTACCTCATTAGCTTTTGGGGACACGTATTATTTTTAGAGCCCCTCTTTGCTCCCAGTGAATACTAATTCCTACTAAAGCCAGTACCGAATGATAGAAAGCCCACTAGTGCTTTACTGAAAAAGCCAACATTAGGATACTTGACGAAGGTACAAATATTTACAGTGATTAAATTGCAGTCCTCATAGCATCTAACCTTGCAGAAAGTTTTGCCTCTAATGTTAGCTTAGATACGTTTGCAATGAACTCAGGATTTTGCCAGGGTGGAGAGGGCAGCAAACACAAAACCCCCAAAATACCTTAACAGCACCAAGCTTTTCTCCATTTCCAAAGCAGAGGGTGGGAAGTGACCCACTTGCACTGTGTTAGTTTTTTGAAATCCAAACCAGTTAAAGCTTACTTATCAAAGCTTTTTAATAGTACACACGAAAAATTAAGCCTATCCTTTCTCTTTCAGAAACTTAAGTTACCACTTGCACTGAGGACACAAACAAGGAAGACTAATTTGAGAACGCAGCAGAAACGTACAAGGGAAAAAAAGACTTACCAGAAGAGACATGAGAAATTTGTGAAGGTATACTATTTGAATACAGCCTACTTTCAAAGATACGGTACCATCCACTTTTGACATGTCAGTGTAGGCTTCTCCCTCAGTAGCATATGGATCTAATGTCAGATTGAAACTGAAAACTTCATCTCCTACTATAGACACAGCCTAGAAAGAGAGAAACAGTCCCTACCAGCCATCAGCAGCTTCTAAAAAGGTACTTAACACAAAGAAGAACTAAATATATCGTCAGCCTATCAGATGTACAAGTTAGATTTTTTTTTTTTTTTTTTTAAATCTTTTTGGACATCCATTCTTCTAATATGAAAACTATGCTTTACCATGTATCTTATTTGAAAAGAGGTATTCATGACAAATCAAATATTATTAAAAGAGTGGAATAAGAATATGTATTACATTTCACTTTTATACACACAAAACTAACCAAGAATCAAATAAAACTTAAAATTTTGTAGTTGAGTACTTTTTTATGAAGGGTCCTTGAATCAACATCTGTGACAACTATGTCTTTAAGTCGGGCAAAGAATACAGTGTGACTTGGCTGAAGGAGAAGAGATGAGTCAAGACCTGTAAAGTAAAGAGTGAAACAGTAGTATTGCATAACAGAAATAACACTCATTTTCAGGGTGGGGACACATGACACCAGTAGGGGAGATGAGAAAAGTTACAGAAATTATGCATTGCAACAAACAATTATTTTGTTAATAGTTTGCTAAATTCAACAAAGATTTTTAAAAACCCACAAAAAATACGTAAACACACTTGATTCTCTCCTCTGTTTCCAAATGAAATAAGTCAGTTACCACATGCCTTGCTGAAGGGACTGTAAATAAAAGAGCTCTATTCGATCCAAGGCATTTTAGTCTCCCTGTATCCAAATCAGAATAATTAGAAGTAATTCCCAAACTACCATAACTTCTCCAAAATAAAAAAAGTATTGTAAGTTCTGGAAATAGAGCCTTTTTGCATTTCATGTCAGACACAGAAGGTAAGTATATTGTCTAGAGTTCAAACCCAAGTTTGAACATACACTATACTGCCTGTTATTAAGGTTTGAGAATGTGACCATACTACAGCTTTGAACAAAACAAAATAGAAAAATTTCTAATACAGATACTGTCTCAGTATCAATCATCTCTGGAAAGAAATGAGCTACTATTCATAGAAAAATATTCAAACAACAATCCACCTCTTAATAACCAAGCTACTGAGCTAGTTTACTGAGATTTTCTATCAAAAAAGATGTTACTATACTGTATTTGAATACAACACTTTTGCATACAAAATCGTGTGAATACATTATATGATTTAGAGATGGGCACAAGCAAGAGACTTTTTATGAACTGTATTACATATTCTTGTATATCACACATTCTTAAATATTTGTACTAAGAGAGAGTTTTGGCAGCTATTAAGATGGCAGCTATAGCCAAACTTGGAAGTGAAACTTCGCCCCCCGCCTCCCTGAATTATTGATAGCCCCTCTGAGGGGTAAAAAAGAATCAAGAAAACAAAACCAAAACAAGAAACCCAAACAAACCCTAGGAGTTCAAACCCAAAGAAAACAGTTTTAAGGGTTTTTATCCTAAATAAATCAGGTATAGAAGAAAAATATCCAAAGTTTTGTACAACACGAAAAGCCACCCATAATCAAACTCTTTCAAAACATGAACCTAATTACCTGAAGAATAATATATCATGCTTTTCTATCTGGAGGCCAAAACATTATGACAGACTAGAAGACTGACTTTGAAAACAATATCACAAGCCATGTTTGTACAGAAAACAATAATAAAGAAAAAAAAAAAGTCAGATGCTGAAAATTTACACCTTCAGTATCTATTAGCAGTTGTTTTGAAACTAAACTACTGTATCAGTTACTACTAACAAAGAATTTAATACCTTGTATCTTGATCTCTGCAATGTTCTTTTTTTCATCACAAATATTTAAACAGAAGGTATCCAGCTTGGCAAAAAGCTTGAAGTCAAAGACATCCTTATCCTTGGAAGGTCTAGCCACTAGAAATGAAAGAGGGGGGATTTTCAAGGTACATATAATTCATATTTTTACTTAAACTCCTGAGAGCATTTGAGGGTTGTTTTGATCTAGGGTTTTTTTTGGCATTCAGATGACTTAGTTTTGTTTCCTATAGTTTCTTTCATCCCCACTATCATGATTAAGTCTGTAATATCCCATCCTAGAGCAACAAGTCTTCCACTGAAGGCAACTCTACTGATAAGAGTAAAACATGTCAGCATTTGCTTCTAATTCTATGTCTGATATTACTCCCATCTAGCAATGACTCTCTATGAAAACAATTTTACTTTTTTAAAATGAAGGGTAATTGCTGGGTTAAGAAGAAATAAATTGCACAGTATACTTATTTTTAACATTAAGTCAATAACTCAATAGGTTCACAGTAGTGTTTTTTTCAGGTTATCTAATATTTCCTACTCCAAGAACCTAACATAGGAAGTTTTCTCTTAAATGTCAAGAAACAGCAAACCTTGGAAGCCTATTTCAGGCAGCCAACACCCAGGTTTTACAAGAGCAAGTTTTAAGGCTGGGTAGAACAAGGTGAAGTCACACACAAGTGTCAAGAACTATCTACGGGGGAAGACCAGAAGCCATCAGACCTCACTGATGGTCTGCACCTTCACTAACCAAGAGTAGCAAAGCATTAATCCAAGAGCTCAAATATTTACGGGCTTTGTTAAACTGTACACAGCAGCAGCTTCTTTTTCACCCTGCGGATTCAAACCCAGGCCATTTAAAATTATAAGTGATTCTGAACATTCACTAGATACCTCATTTCCAGCTCACCTGATGCTTGAGTTTTGCACTTAGTATTAAAGACACTCCAGCTGCTCCCCTCTGAGCCTATTTTGATATAAATTCATTTTTTGTTTCAGTGCTACAGGAACAACAAGATTTTCATTAGGCTAGCAAAGGACTCGACTACTTCTTTGAAAGTATATTTAAATTGCCTAGATCAATAACATAGCATAATCAAAGTACTATTTATCTCCTTTACTTTACCATGAACACTAAGATCATGCTGCTGTTTTGAGTCCTCTAAGCTTGCAGAAATCTCATTCATTCAAATTCAAGTCTATTTGTGAAATGGCAATGAAACACAAGAATAGAAAGCTCACCTGAAGACACCATTTATGATCATAATCATTGTTTCATTTATTGTTTTTTTGAAATCAGTCCTCCAGCCTGGTGAGCCACAGTCTCATGAGCTTTGATCTTCACCCCACACTACAAAGCTAATCAGGTTTCTCTGGATTTGATCATTTTGCCAGCATGCAACACATCCTTTCAGAACCATCATTTTGACAAACACAACTGTACCTTTCTTCAATCTAGTGTCATCCTCTTGCTTTTTGTCTTTAGTTGGTGTGTCTCCACTACTTTCATTGCCCGATGGACTAACAGCTGTTAGAAAACTGACAGCAGACATAAGGGCCTCTGTATGCAGTAGAAGGTTCAATGATGAAAAAGCTACCTGTTGAAAACATGAGACTCCATATGACAAAAAAATAACTTAAAAGTATAAAAGTTGGACTGAGGTGCAAAAGCATCCAATGGAATATAACAATTTCTTAAAAACAGAAAAGCTGCATGTGTTACCAGCAACAGATCATAAAGTAAAAAAGCATTCTGTAAAGCAGAAAAGTGGTAAGCTTAGAAAATAAGAAAACCTAGCAACAACCCAACAGCTGTAACTGTTAAACTATAACCTTCTCAGTACAAAAGCAAAGTGATACAAAATTAATTTAGAAGCATCAAATGAGTGAAAAACTCATTGTGGAAAACTGCATTAAATAAGTGGAAAACTTAATTAGATGACTAAGAGAGATACACCTGGAGTAGTCTAACCTAAACCAGGATTCAGTCTTCTCAAGCAATATGCTCTGTCAAACACAGACTCGCTCTTGAATGCTCCTGCAATAACACAGTACTACATGAACAGGTAAGTGGCAGATGGCTGCTATGTAGATACTTAGTATAAAGGTATTTCTCAACAAATCCACTGAGGGAGTCCAAAAGGTGAGTAAGTGCCTGCCGTGTAGTTTAGTAAGAGTTATCCACTTGAATGGGCTTGAAATTGGAAAAAGAGCCCAAATGCAATTCTTCCAGACACAGAAGTCCCATTGAAGAGCTGCAAGGCAACACCTGATGATGTACAGAAAGCTGAGTTCTCTTAACATCAGCACTTTCCTATAGCGTGAAGTCAGTCAGCTCAGTATGTATATCCACCTCAGTAGCATTGGAGTAGTAGAACTGTCATCCCCTGCTGTGGCTTCAGGAACCTTTTCTTGGCAAGAAGATTCCAGTATTAACTAGACTTCCCTGATGAAATCTATAGGTACTCTAAACCTATGTGCTGGTTTCGGCTGGGATAGAGTTAGTTTTCTTCATAGTAGCTAGCATGGGGCTATGTTTTGGATCTGTGCTGGAAACAGTGTTGATAACACAGGGATGTTTTCGTTACTGCTGAGCAGTGCTTACACAGAGGCAAGGCCTTTTCTGCCTCTCACACCACCCCACCAGCCAGTAGGCTGGGGGTGCACAAGAAGTTGGGAGGGGACACAGCCAGGACAGCTGACCCCAAGTGACCAAAGGGATATTCCATACCATATGATGTCATGCTCAGCATATAAAACTGGGGCAAGAAGAAGGAAGGGGGGGACATTCAAAGCTATGGCGTTTTGTCTTCCCAAGTAACCGTTATGTGTGATGGAGCCCTGCTTTCCTGGAGATGGCTGAACACCTGCCTGCCGATGGGAAGTAGTGAATGGATTCCTTGTTTTGCTTTGCTTGCGTGCATGGCTTTTGCTTTACTTATTAAACTCTCTTTATCTCAACCCACGAGTTTTCTCACTTTTACTCTTGATTCTCTCCCCCATCCCACCAGGGAGTGAGCTGTGTGGTGCTTAGTTGCCAGCTGGGGTTAAACCACAACAAACTGTTAGGTGGCAAGTGAAATATTTTAGTCTTCACACCAAAAAATGGCTGGCAAAATAATGCCATAAAGTTATAAAGGGAGGGAAGTACCTATCACAGAAAACTGACAGCCCTTTGTAGTTATTTACAGAATTCCTCAAGACACTGTTTTTCCTTAGATTGAAATCTCTGACTCAAAAATATATCATTAGTACAACAGTCAGAACTTAACAAGTTCGGTACTTGCTGTCTAAAAACATTTCCCTATATTGCAATAATTTTTAAGAGATCAAATTCTCATTCTAGAGTCTATGACAAAAGTGATGGAGAGGAAAATGCAGTATCGCAAGAAGCTCCTGAGTCGTATTTCAGAGTGAAGAATTAGAACATGCTCCCCTCTCCCCTCCCCCCGCAAAAGAAAAAAAAAAAAAAAAAAAAAAAAAAAATCATCACTCAAATGGATTTAGACTTCTTAGTAAATTTAGCCAACAGAGTGCTGATTATGTGGCGCTCACAATACAAACAGATTATTTGACAGGAAAGGGAAAGACTTCTAGACCCTACTTCATTTTCCCATACTGGGCATTTGAACTTCATGATCTCATAAGCATGAGAAGATGCATTCTTACGCTATTTTGAATTTTATCCATATGAGCTAGCTAGACAGTTTTTTGTCACAGTTAAGAAACAGACTAACATACTTCTCTTATATTATAAGTTGTATAAAAACTTTCAAGTACATTTTAACTCTTTAAATCTCCCTGCTGCACGGCTGGGGGGGAAGAACAGGAAAGTCAAAAAACCCTTATTGATTCCTCCCTTCTAAGCAAGCAAACCAAAAGAAAATAAGCAATAAAATCTGCAAGCACTCACTTGAATCATCTGTTCAGTGTTGTCAAAAATTGTCTGAAAGTGTGGCCCATTTCTGTCAGCCTAAAAATAATGATTTGCATGAAGGTTAATATTAATTCCAACCAGTCACTGTGCTCTTCAGAAGATACCAAACAATCCACTGCCTCTGCATAGTAGGTTTAAGACTTTAAAATATATAAAAGTGCTTTAAAAATAAATTTAAAAAGCTTTATGTATACCTTGATATATTCCACCTTCAGAAGGTCTAAGCCAGGTTTATCTGAGGAACTAATTAGATGAATGGGTGCTTTTTTACCTGTAACATACCACATGAAATACACAAGAATTAGGATAATTTCTGTTCTTTCAGAGAACCAAAGAATTTGTGCCTTGAAGATAGGGATTAACTTTCATAGAATCATAGAATAGTTTGGGTTGGAAGGGACCTTTAAATGTCATCTAGTCCAAATCCCCTGCCATGGGCAGGAACATCTCCAACTAGATCAGGTTGCCCAGAGCCCCATCCACCTAGCCTTGAATGCCTTCCAGGGATGGGGCATCTACCACCTCTCTGGGTAACCTGTGCCAGTGTTTCACCACCCTCAGCGTAAAAAGTTTCTTCCTTACACCTAGTCTAAATCTACCCTCTTCTAGTTTAAAACCATTCCCCCTTGTCCTGTTGCAGCAGGCCCTGCTAAAAAGTCTGTCCCCATCTTTTTTATAAGCCCCCTTTAAGTACTGAAAGGCTGCTATAAGGTCTCCCTGAAACCTTCTCTTCTCCAGGCTGAACAACCCCAACTCCATCAGCCTTTCTTCATAGGAGAGGCTTTCCATCCCCCTGATCATTTTTGTGRCCCTCCTCTGGACCCGCTCCAACAGGTCCCTGTCTTTCTTATGCTGAGGGCTCCAGAGCTGGATGCAGTACTCCAGGTGGAGTCTCACCAGAGCAGAGTAGAGGGGCAGAATCACCTCCCTCGACCTGCTGGCCACACCATTTGTTAAAATACATTGCACCACCAAATATGAATCACTGATTTCTCTTTGTTAAGTCCAAAATGCTAAGTCTGTACCCCTTCTCCATCCAAAGATTGAGCACTAAGCTCATTATCTTATTTATCTAATAAGCATTATGGTGGGAGTCCAGAGCTTATCAACTGTACTAGTGGGACAAGCACTGCCAATGGACAGTTGCATACTAAGTATTGTAACTGGAAAACTAGAACAACATTTGGATTTCAGTGAGCACAAGAGACAGGAGAGCCACAGTTTCAGACTAACTGCTACATATATACACACACTAGTATACTTCTCTTCCATTGCTTATTACCTCCAATTTCATAGTAATCCAAGCTTATTTTCTTTAAATAAGATACAGCTGCTAAATTATAGGTTCTGACAGTAGCTTCTGTCCCAAGATGCATTACATCAAATACAAGTACCGTTTCCTCAGTTTTCTTTTGCCTGGTGAGTTCTACTAAAACCTGGATGAGCGAGAAATACACAGTTGTACCATCTTTTCACATGTAGTATTCTCACCATTCAAACCAACAATGAAAAAAAGTGCAAAATTAATGCCTTGCCTGCTTTACTGGAAGTATTATTTTTATTACAGAATTAAAGTGTAAAAATAGAAAAAAAAAAGTGATTGTTTGATGGTGAGATATATAAATAACATAGAAATATTTTGCTCTTTGAAAGTGACCTGCCTGGGTATTTACTTTATTCTTCCAGTGCAAATTTCCCACCCCCACCCCCAAATTATGAATTGATACTATTATTTTCTACCAAAAATACTCCAGTAAGGGGCTTTTTTGCTGATTTTTTTAATACATACACACAGATGAAGTATGTATATGTGTTTTATTTATATACATACCATATATTAAAAAAGAACTCACATGCATACCATATATAAATAACTTATACATAGAAATATGTATGTATATACATGTGTATTTTTTTGTTTGGTGGCTATGTTTTTGCATCCACTAAATCTGGAGAACACTGGTAATAGAACATTGGATTTTTTTTTTTTTTTAAATATTCTTTATGTAGAAGGTAAAAATAGAATTAAAGAGACATACCTCTTTAATTTCAAACTTCAACTGAAGATCTGTCAGTTCCTCTTTAGCAGGCTCCTTATCTCTTATCTCTTCTCCTTTAATTAGTGACCTGTCAGTTGTGTCAGAACTTTCCTCAAAATCAAAATATTCTTCTTCAGAGTCTACAGAAGAGAAGCGACTTCCTCCTCAGTAAACCTTTTCCAGAAACAGGGGTAAATATCCCACCCTCTCTTTCCCATTCCAATGCGATTTTAAACTGTACGAGCAGTTTAAACCTAATCTGACAAAGTATACTTTTTAGATCTATACTGCTTTCTTACCCATTGGATGAAAAGTGAAGAAAATTAAAGCCCTATTAAGGAAAGCACTAGAGTTTAGCTGTATCATTAGACATTCAAGAACACATATAAAGGAAAACCAGTTATGAAGTAAGCTCCAGGAAACAAGTTTCCCAGGTTCCACTATAAGAAAGTTCTTCTCTAGAACAGCCACGGAAGTAAATGCTCAAGTCCACAGTGTCAATACAGTAATTTGCCATTTGTTGGCTGCTCAATGCAAGTGTACACATCCTTTAGACATGTTACTCACCTTTTTTATCTGCCCACCCCAAAGTATGTGTCCTGAAGCTGCAGCAGCAGCAGATTAGTATTTGGCTAAATCCATTTTTAGATTTAAGTCAATTCTGAAATAACAGGTTCCTCAATACTCTCTGCTAAAAAGATGTCTCATGACATCTGAATAATTAAATTGGTTTGCTAATGACATCCTAATACAGTTGTTATTAATAGCTCACATTTGAAGAGGTTGCTTATGCATAACATTAATTAATCCCAAAAAAGTTTTTTTTGCTTTTTAAAAAAAGCAAGTTTATTATTCTGAGGTAACATCACCATCTTAATCGAATCTTCTTATGCACTTGAAGTTAGAGATGATCAATCATACTTATCTCGACTGTCCTTATAACATGTTTTAAGATCAATAGCATCCTGAAAATGTTAGCTATTCCATAAGTTATGGCCTTCTACTTTTACAAAGGCTTATCTGTAGCTTCTTACCTGACACTATTTCTGCTAACAACCGGGGTGTATTAAGTAACCCTTTACTAACAACAGGAATTGTGGGAATAGCCGGTACCTAGAGGGAGGGGGAAAAAGAAGAATCACTATTTTAAAATCTGTGTAACTTGGTATGTTCAGTCATATTTTCTACTGATGATGCATGTGTCACCTTGCCTCCCCCATATTACTTAGAAAGGTCAGTTTTGCCAATACTTATATCGAAACCAGCAGGACAATGACAAAGGCTAAGCTAGCCTTGTTTGAATAAGCCCAGCATGTTCTGATGGTAAGTCATAATGAAGACACTTTACCTAACTCAGCTTGGCAAGAGATCTCTTATTTCAAGTGAAAAAGACCACAGACATTAGCAGGAATTCACACTTACAATGATCACTTTAGCCATGTCATTTTTTTATTTTGGTTTTCTTGGTTGTAGTCAGCTTACCTTTGTGCTTGGAATTGACACAGATGATTTCTGAGGCAATGGAATGCTATCAATCAGATCAAAAATTGCCTTGATTTTCTGGTCAGAGAGTCTGATGTGCACCAAAGGAAGTCCTCCTGACACTTTAAACCTTTTTTAAAAAAAATTTGATTAAACTCCAAGACAAAAAAGTACATACCCATTCTTGGTTTAAATCTTACAAATATCTATACTCGTATATAAAGATCACATCACAGTAAAGCTAGTGATTCTGCATTAAAAACAGGTCTTGGACTCAGTTTAAACAGTATAGTTAGTAACCAGTGAAGGAGACCAGGGAACTACCAGCCAAAAAAGGTTTCGTAAAAAGTAGTAAGCTACTTCTATTTCTTAAGTTAACACCTTCAAATTATAAAGTGTAACAGAACCTTTGGGGAAAATACAGTTTTCTTTTCTGTAAGTACACAGTAATTAAAATGAAGCCCTTTCAACATTAATATATTACTTTGCCATCCTGGCATCTCTTTCCACCATCGATTTTGCCAACTGTACATGAATATCCATAGGCTGTAATATGTGCAAAGTTGATGGATGTTGAAAACGAGCCTTCTTCCAGTCTTCCCCTGCAAATGTTCAGTAAATTTAGATGAAAAAACATCGCTTGCTAATTGCTTTAATTAAGCTATCATTAAAGTAATCAAATGGCATCACTAGGAAAGGATAAAGAATCCACTCACAAACTAGAGAAACTTAGAACAATTTGGGTAAAGTATTTTAAGAGCTTCTGAATCCATTTTTAATAGTTCCTAACACTATATTGCCTTAGCAGCCTTAAGCCCCATTCTACACCAAAAGATGTATCTGAACACAGAACCCTAAAAAAAATAGATAGATAGATACATGGATAGATAAATATAAAACAGTAACTTAGCACTCTGTTGACTGCACAAACTTAAGTCCAAATGAAGCATTAAGGCCAGTTTTAGCTGTATTTTCCTGCATATGACAGAAAACATAGTAGTTCTATGCATTTATGTTGCTTGCTGGCATCAAAGTAAAGAGGTGATACACAAGTCCAAACAAAAAACAAGCAGCTGTTTGAAAAGAAACTAATGAATTTTTTCACAGTTTAATACCAGACATGTGTATTATAATCTACCTTTTAGTTTACTACTGGTTTTGGTTTGCGTTTTTTCTTTAAAAAGCATATTTATTTATTACAGGTAGGTAGCCTTCATCAATCTTTTCAGTAAACAGCAACTATGTTGTTTTGTTACCTGTTCTTCCAAAAAGAAGTTGCACATTTTTTATTTCCACATCAAACTTGTCATAAGCTTTGTCCATAATCTCCTCTAAAGATGAAAAGCTAGAAGCTTGACTACTGCCTTGATTTATGCTGTTCAGCTAAACACATAAAGGACAAGGTAAAGTTAAGTCTGAAACTTACATACATGTGCTATTAATTCTAGTGAAGATGAAAAAGATGATTCATAGGAGTTTACGATTGACATTTGGACTCTTACAGAGAAGAGATCTACAAGCATAAGTAGATTTTTTTTTTTTGTTACTTCTGTCAATCTACTTAATTCAAGTTATGCAAAAAGAATTCTTCTTACTAGTTCATAAGTTTACTGCTGGAGTACAACTAAAATAAATATTTAATCAGTCAGCTAACATCAAGTTAAATTCTTGTAATCTTTCAATTTTACAGGAACAAGGGAATCAACTTTCAAACTCCAAGAGAAAAATTATATTCTCTTTTATTAATAAAAGGCTAGCATTTTACAAAAAAGGAACCAAAAAGTTCATGTGTTTTGCTGAAGAAATGAAAGATATTAAATGATAAGCTATTACAATCATGATCACAAAATGCAAATGTTTCCTGGAGACATTAACTAGTACAAGTATGTCAAAGACAACTTAACAGCTCTGAACATTGATCAAATTGCTGACCCAAATTTATTTGGCAAGAAATATAGTAAGTTAAAACACATTCACGCAGATGATCATCTTTGCCTTCTGAAAACAAGATAGTTTCAGATGACAGCTATGTTAAGAGAAAAGAATATTTTCTTCCTTAGAGCTTGTAAGAGACATCATTTATATACCTGAAATGTACCAAAGTCCAAAATCAGCAAATCTGATTTTTCATGGTAGAAGCCTGTCTGTGGAACCACAAGGTAGGAAGGTTTCAGATTAATCTTCAAGTCAAGGACTTTCCGCATTTCAATAATATGAACTAATCCTTAAATAAAAAGGAAGGGACATTAAAATTGAAATGCTAATCACAAGTGAAACATTTGTGCCAGTCAACATATAAAGAGATGCTATCTATCTGAAAGATAATGCATCTTGAATAAAGACTTTCGTAACATTCTACTGATTTCTTACTAAACTCAATGCCCCTCCCCACAAAACATCCACAAGTCAAAAACTTAAGGAAAAAACCCAATCACACTATTTGGCCAGCAATCAAAACGTAAGCAAAGTGTTTAGAAAATCATATCAAAACATTTTAAGACATTCAGGGTTCACCTCAKGTGAGATTTGTTATTATCTTACCTGTAGCAGTTCTTTCCTTGATTTCTTCCAGCTTCATTAGTGTGGCTGATGTTAATCTTTCAAGATCCACTCCCTTACTTGTCTGAAAGAATTCTACCATTGCATTTATTGTTCTCTTTTCAAAAAAAAGACAGACAAGAATTATCAACATACACAGAAGTCACTCAGTAAAAACTCAAAAATAGATCTTGACAGAGCAAAGAGAATAACAGCAGAGAAAGCAGAATCAGAAAAAGAAGTAAGAGTTTTGGTTACTACTCACTGCATCATATTTTATTTCCACAGGCTGTGATTCAATAGTAAGACTCTGGTCAGCAGTACTATCCTCTGGGTTAACATTAAACTCTATCTTAAGTAGAGAAGACTTGCTATCCCCTATGGAAGCCACAAGAGATGGTACAATGTTTTCTTGTCTCAGGCCTGTAACGTACCAGTTTTCAAGCTTTGCTTCAACCCTAAAGAAGATGAATAGTTAAATATACTTAATTAGAATACAGAACACAGTTCCATCTAGGAAAGACAAGCAAGATGAGAAAGCCTTTGATAAAGCCAAACATGACTAGCTTCACAGGACTAACATACAACATAGTTAAGAAATTGTTACATTAATAAATTGGAAAAATAAATAGGAGGCAAGCTGTTCACAGCAACACAAGGGGGATATTTTCTTTTTACCTTCTGTTATCTGCAAGGTGGACTGAATATAATTTTCAGCTCATGTTTATTAAGAGAATCAGTTGCAAAGAAAAGAAAGGCAGAATATTTATGCTACAGGTGAAAAAGAGTAGGAATGTTAACTATTACATATTTATTTCAAAATCAGTTTCAGACCTGTTTTGGTGGAAATGGGTATTCTTTACTGACAGCTTCCCTGACAATAGTGTTAAGTGGAGTCAGTAGAAAAATGCCTCTGAAAGAAAGCCATATGAACACCACCAAACCACACAAACTTCATTCGTCCTTAGAAGTACCTATTAGATACGAAACTGATTTTCGGGTCCTGGGTCTCCACCATTGGAATCCCTGACTTTGGGAGGCAACACAGTTTGGGCATAATCAGTGTCACAAGCCTGGCTCCATTGAGATAACCTAATTACATTTTTCCAGAAACTTAACATCAACAAAAGTATCTCTTCTACTGTTTCAGTCTTACCAACTGAATTATATGGCATGCATTTATGTAAAATATTCTCAAAGCTCTTTTTATTTTTGTGCAGCATTCAGGCTGCACCTTTAATATTCCCCAAAACAGTTTTTAGCAAAAATATTTCAAGAGTCAGCAGCTGAGCTGGTGATCTTATGCATAAAGTTAGAAGACGAAGAAACTGCAAATGAAAGCATGAAAAGTGCACAGACTCATCTTCCAGACACTGAAAATCTTATTCATTAACTGTATAATCCAATAATTTGTGTTCAATATTTCTGGTGTGCCCTCTTAAAACACAGGGAGGACTCCATTTACTACATGCTGGTTAGTCTCCTACCCACAACACACAGACACAGTTTTTCATTTCTGTAGTAAGCAAGCAACACATTCAGTAGCTTGGCTGGAGTGTGTTAGCCAGGCCATTTCACACTGCTTAGGTATCACTTCCCAAAAGTAATATTCAGCATTTTAACATTTGGATTCAAGAAAGAGCTTATTATTGTTTATGAAAACTAACAAATAGTATTCCTTTCTTCATTCCATTCTATGTTATTCACCAAGTTACGTGACCGTAACTTTTCAACAGAGCGCAATCACAGAATGCCCATAAATTTAAAAGTCAACATACAACATAATGCACTACCCAAGAAAAGATGTAAAAAGTCAGGGGAGGGGGCGGGCAGCAGGGCGGAAGAAGAGATTTCCACAAAAAGAAAATACCAATCCAATTACTTAATGGCTTGTGCTCCTGGGCGCTGTGATATTTTGGTACTCAGATCAATTATCTGTACTTTAAGAGTTTCTGCCACATTCTTGTCTTCCTTAATTGTAAGAGAAGTGCTCAACAGCTTCAGTGTCACAACATGGGCAACATACTAGTGAGAAGGACAGAGAAAATTGAAATTAGTCATCTAGATATGAATAATTTTTCAGAACTCCTAATTTCAACAAATCTAACGAAATGTGGTATTTAAAGCCGTTCCAGACAACTAAGGTAAGAAACATATCCCTATGTAGGAAGCGAAGTATAGAGTCTTTACTTTCTTTCAACCCTTATCAGTCATTTCTTTAACATAAAACAAATGCAGAGCAGATATAGTCTGTATCTCTTTTCAGGACTCAGGGAAGTTTTTTAAAACCGTGAAAGCAAGCATAGCTAAACTACACTCAGTAGAGAGTTAGCCACATCAACAAACAAAATCATCATAATCCCATCAAATTTTAGAAGACATTGCATATATGCCTTTGTTGTTCTCATTGCTGAATATCATCTCTCAACCTTGTCAAGAAAGGGTTTTGGCTTCCTGACACGTACCATTTTATGACTGTGTCAATCAGCAACTTAAGAAGAATCAAATAATACTTCCTATCTGAATTTGAAGCCTGCACCTTTCTTCAGGGTACTGAGATGTACCTTTACACTTAATTTGTCCAAATTAAAAATGGAAGTTTTTCTACACAGGTAAGCAAGGAAAGCATGAAACAGGAAAAAAAAGAAGCACCAGTACTGGGCACTGTTTGGGCTGTGTTTCTTCTTTGTTAGTAAGAGATGCCTGCTGCTGCTCTGCTCTTTTCAATTTGACAGGAACACAAGTTCATACAATAGTGCACAGGCCTCCATGTTGCCACTCAAACAATTCTGAACTTCCCTGTGTGAGGCACATGTAAGCTTATAATAATTAAATTTAACAAAAATATACAAGGTTGGAAAGTTGGAGTTTTGGGTTGGGGAGTGGGGAGGCCTGTTGGGAGAAGAGACATCCTCCTCCTTGAAGGAAATAATCTTAATGTAAAAAGTGCTTCTGTAAGTGATGAGCAACTTAAAGGAGAACCACCACTCACGTTAAGATTTAAAACAACAATGTAATAGCACTCACAGAAAATAAGTACACTGAGAGAAACCTTACCATTTCACATTTTCTTAGTTGTCTACTTTCTAGCTTTCTTTCTATAAGCCGTCTCAAGAATACTATACCTGTAAAGTTTTCTTTTATTCCTTTCCTTAACAAGCCAAAAAATATCTGTCACAAAAATGTTGTTTTAATTTTATGCTTTCCTTTGTGTAGTAGAAAAGTAGTACTACAACTGAAATTTCCTAATATTAATCATTAGGACAAATGTTTTAATAGAAAACATAACAAAGTCCTTCTAACAAAAGCATCCCTGAAAGTTATAAACATTGGGTCAAACAGGAAATAATCACATGCTAATGTTCACCTTTATGTAAACAACAACTATTCAATTATCAGAATCAAAGATTGTCATAGATCAGAATCAAAGATCTGACTTCAGATTTAAAAAACAAAACAAAACAAAAAGACCATACAGACTAATTTCGTTTTCACCACAACAGGTAGCAAGAAATAGATGCAATAAAAAAGCTAAAATGGAATCTTTTTTCATTTACAGTTAGCTTTTTTTATTCTCTTCCAAGTTGCAAATAGGTGTCTATCACCCAGTTTTTGTTACTTCTAAATCACTCCAGATTGAGATTGTGCACAAGGCAGAACACCACCAAAGAAAACATTAGCCATTCTGCGTGTTTTCTGAATAAATTTTTTTTTTAAATCTTCTTTGTACATTCAACATAGATTTGACTTGCACTGACACACATTCTACTTATCTTAAGGCTAACATGCATCAGAAAGGTTTTTTTGTTTGGTTGGGTTTTTGTTTGGTTTTTTTAACCATCCCCATAAGAAGTTGCTTACCTGCTTTGGTAAGGAAAGGTGATGGGAGCTGTCACTATATCCAATAGCAGTAAAAAGCTTAGCTTTCTCTTCTGGTGTCATTAGTTCATCAATAGCTAAAAACCGAAAACCCACAAAAACTTGCACTTTAATTAGTAACGATAAGCATTTTTCCTCCCATTTGTTCTCTACTGTACTTAAGTTCTGCTGATACATCTCTTTGATTCTTCATATTGCACTAAGGTCCATATTGTAAAATAATTTACACAGAAGCAGTCTTCGTATATGGCGTTACATACATAGTACAGAAATCAATATTATTTATATTACAAGAGTACCCATAATTCCCAATGATGAAAATAGCTTTGAGGAGTACTATTAGAACAAATCTCTGGTCCAGACAGCAAGTCACCAGAACACAGTATTCCAATCGTCGCCTATTACACTACAGCTATAAGCTTGATACTCTTCTCCTACCAAGGTTCTGAAATGCTTATGGCCATTTCAGAAGTATGCCTTATTTGCCAGCTCAATATTCATTAAGAGTAAGTAATACTATAAAATGGATCAATACTGCATTGCACTGTTTATGCCATACTCTCTCCTTCTGCATAGTAGGAAGTAAAACATACTGTAACTTTCTTCTTAATGTATATAAAAACTTAAAGTCTCTATAGAAGTTAGTGCATTACAGTCTACACCTACTTTCAGGAACAGGTGATTCTTCATCTTCCTTTTTCCTAGATTCTCTTTTACCCCAGAAACTACTAAACCATCCTCCACTTTTTTTTTCTACTTCAGTGGTTTTCTTCTTCAGTAGTTTTTGTCCTGATCTTATTGTCTACAAACCAGATATTGAAATACATAATTAATAGAATTACTATATATTTTGTTTTTTTCTGTAAATAATGCATGTATGTATGCATGTTGGACAGACATTTAACTGATGGACAGCAACACCACCCTGCAAGGGATTAAAAGCACTTTGACTCACCGACAGAAGCAAAAAGAGGATCGGGGTGGGGGGCTTATACATGTGTGTGCGCACGCGTGTGTGGAAACAAGCATGTGTTACTTTTACTTTGGATGGCCTTTTTCTAAACATTTCACTAGCATTTAGACTACAAAAAGGCAGGAACCACATGAAAAGACAGTATTTAAGAGGATACAAGAAGCAATTACATTCCTTAAATCTAGTAGTAACAAACCTGAAGACTGATTCTGTACGATCACATGTATTTAAAACTTTTAATTTGTACTCAGGCTTTTACTTTGCATTTTAAAAATCAAGGTCTGACCACAAACATCTCAAAAATAAGAAATTTCATTATTATTTTGACATCTTCATTTTACATACATTCTGGATGTGTAGAAAAACACTGAGGCTACATTGTCATGAACAGTAATTATATGATGCAACTACAGAGGTTAATTTTCATGTTAGGAAAATAGCTACCAGTAGCATGCTTCTCACAAGGCGACTATTCTGAGCTTGCCCTCAGTGTGCTAGGTGTTTTGGATCTTAACTGCAGATACAACACTTCTCATAATGTTGTAACACGCAACTCCTTGTTAAGTGTCACAAATGATTTCCAAAATAAAATGCAGCTAGAGTCTTCATCTACCTTTTAACAATTCTCTCAGAGCTGTCTTTTAATTAGATTGGCTGTCCCCTAAAAAGAGAGTGGCTGAAGGTGTAGGTAGGATGGGAACAGCTGTACATGTTTGATCTTGAACAGCTGCAGAACCAGTCTTGAAATAACAGAAGTCAAAGGAAGAAAATAATCATTAAATCATCACCCTTAGACAATTGCCTGAATGGTACAACGTGGGTAGCAGTAACACTGTGCACACACACTGGTAGGTTTTTGGAACTGGTTTCCAGTTTGGTAATTGATTTACTTGTCCTGGAAGGATACAAAACTTGCCTTCCCACCTCCCTATCCTATCATAGTGATCAGCACAAATTTTTTCAAGATACTATCATGATAAAACCAGCCTATTTGAAGTGTAACAATATTATTGAATGAAAATTATTTCTTACCTCAACTTGTGCTTGTTGTCTTGCTAAGATTATATTGAAGACATCAAGCTTTCTTTCTAGTTCCTGTAAAAATGTATGGGAAATCATTTGCCTCAAACACATTTAGGAAAGGCTCACCACTACAAATTCTCTACCAGCTCCTTCGTATTTATGCTCCAATTTCTTTCTAGACCTGCTCCTTTCTTTCGAGGGTATACCCGCCCAGAAGTTCACTAGAAGATGAAACCTGATGTTAGGCAGTTTAATTTTTTTTTTTTTTTTTAATAGATTAATCTTGCACTTCATTAAACGCATCCAAGTTCATCAATCTGCAACCAAAAAGGGTTTAAATAGCACTTTACTAGTATTTTCCTTCTTTCCACAACAGGTTACACTGAACTTCAGATTAAAATGGTATTTCCACAGAACTCTTGTGCTCTTGTAAAACCACCAACCTTGATTACTGTCATGTATATTTAAAGAATTATTTAATAAAGGGACCAAAACATACTTTCTCCAAAGAGAAAAAACACATACCTGCATTTGCCTCTGTGTTTCTTCTGACAGTTTACTCTGTGTCAGCTTGTTCTTGTACATATTTTTGTAACTCTTCAGAAGCTGCCTATGTTGTTTTATGTTATTCCATGACCACATTCGAGTATGTCTTTTGATGTGAACTTCAAGAACACTGTTACCTGCATATTTCCACCTACAATAATTCCACACTTGTGAGCAACTTCCCATTTCATTCGTGCATTACAACTTAAAAGTTGCAGAGGTAGTTTATCAATATGCAAACACTTTGTTTACCACTTGTTATTTGAGTAACTTTGTTTATAAAAAATTTAATGGTTTCAACATCACTTTTGAAAAATGGACTGAGGGCTTATATTTAATGCCTGAAGAACTATAAATCTGCATTCTCTATTGACTTCTGCATGTTTGCAAATTTGGGCTGTAACAGCACTAAGTACACTTAAGCACTTTGATAATCAGCATCAGTTAATACTTAGAAAAAAAATCCACAAAAATGTGTATCAGCTCAAAACCTTAAAAATTACAGTTGACACATATGTTTCCCTTGTTATACATTTACTAATTTTTTTCTTTAGTCTTTCTAAAATTATATTCTAACCTCTAGAGAGAACATCGGCATTTTGTTCAGAGATTTTGGGGACCAGGGTTAGCTTTGCAAGTCAGATTTTCATCACTTGGTTCTTTCACGTGTTCTCTTCTGCAAGCCTTTTCTACTTGGCTAAGCAAAACTCTGTGAAAGTCATAATGATATATGCGATATATGATAATATATCATAATGATATATGCGATCTATTTGTCTGGAACAACCACAAAGGAGGATGAAAAGACTGGAGAGGACTCCAGCATCTCCCAAGAACACACAAACGTACACAACTTACCATTGTCTGGCATTTTTATGGAGAGATACATTTGGCCTAAATCTTCTGTACGGTGCATTGCGAACCATGTAATCTATGGACTCCAGAAGGTCTATCATGCTGAGGTACTAAACACAGAAAACCAAGTTTCTTAGCAGAGGTTCAGATTTTGTTGCACACAGTGCTTGAAGTACACGTATACCATGGTCTTCAGTATTCCCCAAACTATACAGAAATTCAAGCCTATGCATTTTCATTAGTATGTAAAAGTGGACCAACTATACCCATTGCTCTCAAAGGACACCACCATACGAACTTCTGGTTTCCTTGAAGAACAAAAACAATTTGTGCTTCTGTTAGCCTGAAATTTTGTGCTGAGCAGGCTTTCTCAAACCAACCGTATTCTCTTCAGTTGTCAATACACAGTTTCCCCAGTTTTAGAACTGCCTTTGCATTAGTTAACCTTATTGGTACTGTTCTGAACTCAGATTACACTCTGACATCACTAAGAGCTAAAAAGCTATCTAGCAAACTAACTGTAAATTATCACTGAATAAATGAAAACACTAACATTGCTGGGGAGCTATCTAAATGAGTTCCTTGATACTTCAGCAGGCTTTGTTGGCAAAGCCAGTATACTCCCTTCATTCCCACCCTTGCTTGTATCTTGGCATCTCTGCAGTTACAGTGTTGGCTTAGAGTTTTATAAGGGCTACTCATAAGAATGATTCCATTCTCTGTGTGAAAGGAATGCTATTGGAAGGGCTGAATACAGATCAGATGGTCCCCAGAAGGTCCACAGATAACAGAGTCAGAGTGTCAGGATCTAGCACCAGGAAGTGACTATTACACAAAGGGAAAATGATCCTACACTTTTCCCACAGTTACTGCTAAACAGTTCAGACAGTCTACTTGCATATAAGCAGAAAATTCCCAAAGAAGAATGTTTTCCAACAAAAAAATCCTGCAGTTCATCACAAACTCTGAAATAGGTGATAACAGATTCCAAGCCAACTTACCTGTGGCTTAGTGAATTCAATGACAATTCTCTGTACTTCTACATTACAATCAAGCTTGGGAGTTTTTAGTTCTACTTCTGCATATGGGTTGATATACAGTCTTGCAGAGGCTGATACTGGTCTAAAAACTTAAAGATAAAAAAAATTGAGATTATTTTTGTTTACAATTAAAGTATGGGAAGCGATCTTAAAGTACGTATTTACACTGCCTGATGTATCAACCACTTTGTACTGATAACGTGTATGCTCAAGACCCACAGAATCAGGATGCAATTCTTACCAAAAATTAAGATAGCCCAGCAGTAGTCAAAAAGCATACAAGCTCTAATATGTTCTATTATGTTTAGGTTTTTGTAAAATAAAGTTAGTATGGGCATGCCTGCATGATCAGTTCAGGCTGTTGTATACTAACATGCTCAGAACAGATCATATTCACTCATTCCTAGCTTACTTACTATACTGGTAGTCTTGAGGCTGGTTACCACTACATGGAACTCCTCTTTTCAGCTGATCCTGTAAAGGAATATGATACTGTCTAGCAATTGCTGAAGAGCATTACTTGTTTACAGTTCTCTAAGCTTTGAGTAGACCAACTTAAGTTCACATGTATTTTGCAAGGGCCTCCTCCCCCTAAATGGGAAAGCTAATATAGCACAAGCACTTAAGAGTGAAGGGTTTAAATACACCTGATGAAAAAGAATTCTAAGTTTCTCATATCAAGTGGAAGGTTAGTACAGTTTTTATTCAACTTCTGTCTAAGTCTTGCAATAACAACTAATGTGTGTTAATTTAGAAACATGTAGCTCGTGTACACTCAAACATGTAGCATAATACACCAAGCATTTGTTTTTAAACTCCTTGAAGGTACCAGGAGTATCTATTCACATTCTACCCTTCCTCATTTTTAGCACATAAGGAGGCCACTTGAGCCTTCTCGTATTCAGCAGGTACGAGAGGAATTTAAGACAGAAAGAAGTCAGGAAAATAACAGAACAGCCCAGAGATCTGAGAAATATCATGCTAGAAGAGTCTTAATTCAAAATTAGGTCTGTCTGATGCTATAATTCTTTGGCAACTTATTGAGAATGCTATATTCATGCCCAAACATTTTATCTAGTTTCAGAATTGCAATGGCACAATCAGTTAAAGCAGGAGACCTGCTTTTAGGAAGATGTACATATTAGCTACTACATGACGGCAAATGAARTGCTTGTTCCCATTATATTTTATAAAGACTAATATTAAGAGTTGTTTTTACAAGGAAAATATTTTGTAACTACATATTTCTTCAACCTAATCCTCTTCCCAGTTCCTTATTTAAAAACTGGTTTGCATTTTATAAAAGGTACACTTTCTCATTAAAAATATTTGTATTTCAACCTATTATCTGTCTGCTGATCTATATTAATTAAAGCTAAATTTCAACAAGATCAAGTATAAAACAGCTAATCTCACAACCAGCAATATACTCATGTTATTTAAATACGAAGACTGTTGTACGAAAGTAACAGATTGCTACAGATTACACAGTTTATTCTTACTACAACACAGACCAATTAGCTACTACGATAAATCTGATTTCCTGATAATGCTGCTTAAAATTAAGACCAAAACATCCTATCTGGATGGAAGATCTAGCTTTCCAGGAAACAAGCTATACTAAAAGTTACATATAAAATGTATTCAGGTATTTAATACAGATAATGTTACTAAACAAGACATGTCATTTGCTATTTGTTCAGTTCCTGTATTGGTTTTAAAATTCTGAAGCAGAGAGGACTTAACAATGTGGGAGAGAAGATTTACACAAATAATCTTATGCCCATGATGAATTCCATTCTTCCCCTGTGCTTCTTCAAATCTTCTCAGATGTGTTCCGAGCTTATTCCTGCTCTCCCTCTCTTCCCCTTTTAGGCACAAGGACACAAAGATGACTAATCACAATTGACAAATTTAAACTAACAGAAGTCATCAAACAGTTAAAAGATGCAAAAAATCCAAATAATGGAGATGATGCCAGTATGCAAAGTGATACTAGTATAGAGCGCCAAAATTGCTAAGGATTTCAAGAACTGGAAAAACTGCAAGTGGTGAGATGCTTCAAGTTGATAGGTGGTCAGAATACTGGGTACTATTTGCTACACTGGAATTGCTCTGCCTCAGCACTCAAAAGAAAAGTTTACATGCAGGACATGCCACAGGCTTTGGAAACAGGCAACTCCATTTTACAGTCATGGAGGGCAAAATTCCCAATTCTTTCAGAAAGAACCTGTTAAAAACTCGCTTGATGACAGAACAGAAAGTGGTACTTCCTGATACATAAAACTTAAGTTCAACAAAACCACACTTGCAGCTTAGTCAATAGTAAGTTGAAGTCTCCTTGAAAACGACTCATATCTAAGCTGCCAGAGAGTGTCAGGTAAGCCCACAAAGCCATCTGTCCACAAGCATGTCAAGGACTGATTTTCAAAGGATCTTTCCGACAGTGTTGGAATGACACATTTGAAGCACTAAGACTTTTGCTGCTGTCAATTCAAACTGTGTATTGGTTCGTGTTTACATTTCACTTCAGACTGAGATACAACAGAGAAAACATCCACAGACAGGTAATTCTGAAGACTTACGTAGCTAAAGTAACTTGGCTATTATTAAAAATATGTAAGCATTTCTGCTAAACTACAAAGGCAGAAGTGGAAGTGCTCTGAGGAAATTTAGCTCTTTAAAGAACAAAGCAAGAGACTGTAGACAGGAAGAGGAATYGATGTATTCATATATATCTTCTACATACAGTGAATTTACACTGCAATTTTGAGACAATAAACAGTGCCCTACAAGGGGAACCAAAACAAAAATAAAAGCACTTAGGTTTCAAGTTCCACATAACAGACAAGATTCAAAGAACATTAAACGACTGTCTGGCTTTAAACATTTCACAGTTTTGAGTCATTCTTCCATACTAGTACCAAGGTCACCAGGTTAAGTGTATATTTTGTTAAGTAGAGAATAAAACAAAAATAAAGATACCTGTAAAAGATGAGCACAAAAGAAAAAAGGAAACAAGTAGTATTGTACAAGGACACATAGAACACCTGTATAACCTTTATAAACATAACGGGTCAAAAATGTACCATTTTTGCACAGAGAGCACTTATTCACACCAGAAATAGAATGCAGATATACAGACAGTATACACCCCACATCTGATCCCCACAGTAAAATGAAATGAGATTCAGACAAACTAACAACAGTAACCAGATGTCCGCTATTCCAAGCAAAGTGACTTGTTTTCATAATCCATTCTAAAATTTACTTTCAGAACCTAAGATATTCAGTAACGTACTGCCTAAAAGCTCACTAGAACAACTGTTTCTCATTACCTAAAAATGAGCTCTTTTAACCACATAAATGAAGCGGCCATCTGAAATAAAACTCTTAACAGTAATGGTGCTTTTGCAACTCAGAAGTCCTTGGCTGTCGTACAGAAAGAGGATGTGTGCCCTCAGCCACAATTTATGTCTATATAACTGCCCTATTCATACTGCCAAAGTTCCCAGTTCCTCTTCTGGGAAAGTAAGACTTAGAGGATAACACAGCAATGAAATGAAAGCACAACAAGTACTTCACACACTTACAATATTATAAGTTGCAGTATTCCACTACTCATCTAGCTAACAGCAACTCAAAACATGAATGAATCAGAAAAAAATAGACATAGCCTCCAGGAAGCACCCCCCCCAAATTCGATTTTATTCTTTCCCTGTAATTACCATTTTAAGGTATCTGCCTCTCGTTCTGTCTTGATTTACCCTCGCTGCCCTCATGCTGCCTCTCATATTCTGTGCTGGAGCACCTTCATCTATTTCTCTAGTCTCTACACCACCTGAATTAGCTTCATCAAGTTAGAAAAAATATTTCCAGCATCATCTTTTCCATACAGTCTACCTTAATTATGTTCCACCCAACCTAATTTTCAAAAGTCTTCATTATTCAGTCCTAATATGCATTCCACATTTAAAGCTGTGACCTTCTTCTGTCTGTCAAGCATAGCATACTCATTCATCCATCCATATAACTTATTCTACCAAAGCTCTTCAAAATTTTGCCAAAGCTACTTCCCATAATAAGGGTTGCTATCTTAAAGAACTACTACATTAGCCCCTCCACAATTTTTTGTTTCTTTGTTTAGGTCTGACAATGGATATGTACCTACCTAAGCTTTAGTTTATTAAAAACCAAAAAAACCTTCTTGTTTTAACATCTTGTTCTTCTATCTGGCTTCACTCTATTCGTTAATTTCAGCCATGCGGCTTAGGTAATCTGGATAACGTGATATAAATTCCTGTTCTGATAAAGATCTCATATTCTGAATTTTTATTAACTCTATGCTCATTTACTATCTTAATATTGCCTTTTTTATTACAGTAGCTATGTAATAGCTCATATAGCCCAGATATTTAGTAAACAGTACTGGGTAAACAGTGTGAAGTCAAGACAAATATGCCAACAGAACATGATTCTACAGATGCTGTTTCTGACCATTTCTAAAACCTGTAGGGGTTGATAACATCTGAAGTTCACAAAAAAATATTAGCTATCAATGGTGCAATGGATTAACATATGACCCTGGTATCAGAATACAGTTGACCGTAAGTGTGAGGAATGGGGTGGAAATTAGTATGGTGTAGTTTTGAATACAACAACAGCTATAGAATATAGTACTGTTTAATGCATTTTCTTCTACGTTACCAGTATTTGTTCACGGGAGCCATGATAATACATTTTGCTGTGTATGTTCCAATAAGCACTGAGGCTATCCAGGCACAAAAGCTGCACAGGAAAGAAAACATTCAACAGATTCTATACTCAGTATTCAACCCATTCTATGAACTTAGCTTTCCATTTGTGAAAACAGAAAACAAATGAAAGCAGACTAGACAGCAAATCCACCATTAGCATTGAGATGTATTTAATCTTATAATACTATTTTTGAACTGAAAATTGAATTGCTAAAAAGTAAGTTCTTAAAGCATACAAGTTCATGCACATCTGTTAAATACAACTCTGGATTGCAGGGGCAAGAGTGCACAAAAACAACATTTGGCCTAATAAAGAAACCAGGACTATTAAACCCTTCTTATATCATTGCTATAATTTCTTAGATCTTTGCATACTCCTTTCAGCATGGGGTTGGGGGGCAGGGAGAACAGAGAGACTGCTTAGCTACCAGAATCCCAATTACGCTAGGCATACAAACAGAGTAGGAAACAGCCATTTGACAACCTATTTGAAATCATAGTTACCATGCAGACTTGCTGTATAATGCATTTAATGAGGGGATCAGTGTTTGCATTTAAGGGAAATTATTTAAACCATGGAGTTGAAAGTTATGCCTTACATAAAGCCAGTTATTTGTGCTCCACTTCTGTTTAAACACACAGCAAAATTAAGGAAAACAGGAGAATTTGCAAAGCAAGCTATTTTTCCAATTTTTATTTAGAACCCCAGATTATTTCTCTCCAAGATCAGTTGCTCTCTTCACTTGTGCAGGAAACAAAAACAAAAAAACCAAAACCACATTACCTTGTATATTATTTTTGCAGCTTCATTCAGAATAGAAGGTGTCCAGCTCTCATTTGTTGTCTAAAAGTTCAAAGTGATAAAAGTCATTCTGTGCATCTTATTTAACACATTTGTGGTTTTATCCTATACTTTCAAGCACAGAATGCATCATTTTGGTGCTACCCGATTACAGAAGCCAGTTTCTCTAGACTGCATACGCACAAGTCAAATTCCAATATAAAATTTGTCAGTTTATTTTGATTTTCAACTCCTTATCCTACCCATAAAATCCTTAACATCTAAGGAAAACAGGGGTTAGCTGAAATTTTCTCCCCCCGTTTCTCAAAAGGCCTGGCAAAATACCACATTCTTTATCATCATGATGTAATGTTTGCCCTAATTTCTTTATTAGGCCTGGAAATAACCTGCCCTATGCAAGTAAACATATTCAATTTTAAAGATCACTTGGATCATAAGAACAAATCACTAGTCTCAGAAAGTGTGACGTTCCTCAATCGTCTTCCCTTCTGCTTGCGCAAACTTCAAGTACTATTTGCATGAATAAAAGATTGTCTGTATGCATACTTTCATTATATCACCTTAATACATTACTTTTCCTTTCTGCTACTCCAAAGACAAGTAAATCGAAAACATAAGAACATGCATGCACACACACATTACCAGTAAACTAAGCTCTCCCAAAGTCATTCCCAAGGAAATCGGACACTGTGGATCTGTGATCTACAAAAATAGAAAAGTAACAGCTATTTATTTCTCTTGCTGCAAACAGAAATGTATCATTTAATTAAAATTGATTGAAATCCTGAGCTGTTTTGAGGATCTTCCTTTGCTTAATTATTCTAGCTGAAGCATTCTTGGAACCCCCTAAGTTGGGCCAAAACTAATATGGCTGTAGTGTAAAGACTTAGGACTTCAATTCAAGCTGAAAATTTCCTTTTGGCTTCTAAAATCTTCATACAGGAAAGAACTAAGAACTACAGAGTACCACATCTCAGTCAGCTATATCATTTTATGGCTTCCATTCCTCCTACCTTTTTAAATTTAGTGTCTCTGAAAATAGTCCCAAAATAGGTTTGAGAAATAGTCTATATCCAATGCTTTTCTTTTACATTCAATTATCTCATCACAAACTTCTTTATCATTTTCCTAAAGGAAGCTGGAAGCAAGCTAGAATAATACCAGTTTGGTTCATATGAACATTCTCATTTATCAATTAAGTGTTTTCAACTATTTGCCTTCCGACTCATCTGTAATGCCACCAGTTTCTGCCACTCTGGACTTTACCCAGGACACTGAAAAATTCTGTACATCAGCTGCACACACTAACATATGACAAACAGCCACCATCCACATTTAGTGAGCAAGGCACCACTGGAAAAGGCAAAAAAGAGAATACCTATTTCACATATCCAAAATATTTCTGGCTTTCAGTCATATCTGGGGTACTTTATTTGAAGAGATGCAGAAGAAACCACAGCAACTTTTTCAAGGTGGCAGATAATAGTTTCTCTCTATGGACTAGACAATCATGACTGCACTGGAGTCCAATTTAAAATGAAGAGAATATGTTCCAGATACTTACATCATCTTCGTATTTAATATGAATGCTTGTGATTTTGACTTGCACATTTTTTATAACTTGAGTTGCAAGCTTTTCTAAGAAAGTATCTTTCTTCTCCTCCTTTGGTTTGTCTAAAACAATAATTTAAAAAAAGTCAGCATTCAGTGTAGTGGTTGCATCTTGAATTTAACCACACCAACAGCTATACTAATGGAAATTTAATGTTTACTTTAACATGAATACTTAACATTTAAGTTTTCACTTATTTAGATTACATATTTGCATTTTTTTTCCTTTTCTGTACATCCATATTCTGAAGATGTGATGTTAGCTGTGTGTGCACAACACAACCATAAGAAAATTTATGTCTAAGTTGCAGTCAAAACAGTTTAGCTTACAGCAAGTTCTTGTTTAATATACTTCTCCCCACTCCTTCCAAGGTAAAAGGTTCTCCCTTAAGAGTCCCCCAGCAATTAACTAGGGGTTATCAACAAGCAAACAGGTAAGACAGTGTAATTTAGCACAAAATACCCTTGAATAACCAGACAATACTTGCACAACAAGAGACCAGTCCATTAGAGCCTTTCATACAACACTGCCTGAGAAAGTTAAAAAGCTAGCATACCATAAGTGAAAATGAACAGTTACTCTGAAATATTCCATTTCTTCCATACTGGACTTATACTGTGACCATTTAAGCTAGGTCCATATCAGACTTTGCTATGCCACGTAGTGATACTTGAACTTATGCTGAACAAGATAGGGTAGCAGAAGTTGCATACCCACAGAACTTCAGCATTCCACACAAGACAAATGTACACATGCTGAGGCGGCGGGGGAATATTTACAATCCCTCATTATTTAATGACATAACTCTAAAAATATTATCTCAGGCTGAGCATCTTAACATTTTACCTAAAATATGGCTAGATGAGCTGCTTGTTCTCTAGCTATCTTTACAGGCTACCTTGTCTTGTTCAGTATCCACCTTAAAAAGTGGCTATCCCAGTGAATGCCACTAATCAGCCCACCAAGCTTGTACATTTTTGTTGGAAATGCTACAGATGGCTCAAGTTGAAGAAACAGTCATGGCTATCCAAGTAGAGAGAAATAAGAACTACAGGTTTTGACTAAGTTTAGGGTTGCACTCTGAGTTTGACTTCTCTGCTTACTTTAACTGTTCGCAACTTTTTAAATATGCAATGCACGCCGACCACCACAGATCTATAACTTTGTACATCTTGCTATAAATTTTTTTTTTTTTTTTTTTTTTTTTTTTTTT
>JAYKAV010003389.1:236077-301485 GCA_035582835.1 Phoebastria nigripes
TTTTCTTCTGATATCTAAAAGTTTCCTTTTTTTTTTTTTTTTTTTTTTTTTTTTAAAGACTCTAAGAGAGGTTCAGGAGAGTCCTTTAAAAAATGAAAAGACTTCGCTATTGAATGTGATACAACACTATTTTAGTCAAGAGCATTTGATTTCAAGTAAAAAAATTAGTCAGGAACTCAGAAAAACCAAAACATTATACCACTTTTAGATGCAACTCACATTTCCTCCTATTAATCATTTCTTCACAACTCCCACTCCCTATTAACAGAAACCAACACAATACCGATAAAGAAAAAAAAAGGGCAGAAGCGCTTATCAAAGCTTCATGACCTTCAAGTGCAAGCAGGCAACCTATTAACATTTTTCCAGCCAGATGCAGCCAGTTGCATACCCACAGAAGTTCAGCATTCCACCCAAGACAAATGTACGCATGCAATAAAAGTTTGATACCTTACAAAGCTTATCTAGGGTCCCGACAAAGTTTTTACTCCAATTACAAGTCTGTGCTGCAGCTTCCTCCAAGATCAAATATGTAACAATACAACCACATGGGATATGGCAACCCATTCTTAGTCACATGCTAATACTGAAGACCTGCATGGTTTGGTACTTATGGACAATGATTATCCTCTTGGGGAAAAGCATCAATTTCACTGCTGTCAAAATATCAGTCATAACACTATGCTAGCTATTTACAACAGAAGCTAAAAGGTGCTGAAAAAGACTGTTTACTGCTGTATCATCAGTATAGTACCAGATTCACTCTACATAGCTGTTACTGGCATATTACAAAAATTAGACAAACAGATATCTCTTCCACATGCAGTTTTTCCAACAGTCACAGTGGAGTCCTGCTAGACAGCCTACCAAAAGTGTACATTTTTGTTGGGAATGCTACAGATAGCTCAAGTTGAAGAAACAGGCACAGCTATCCAAGTTGAAGAGAGTCCTTGTTTCTCTCTATCTTATTGGATCCAGAGAATGGATAAACAGCAAAAAAGAGCTCTCTCCAATTTATATCCTCTCTTTCAAACAGGAGAAAAAAGGTATCAGTGGATGTATATCCAAGACTAAGAAAAACTAATCCAAACAGAAAGAAAGAAAGAAAAAAAAAAAAAAAGGACTTTAAAAAAGTTAAAAGCCGTAACTTTACCCACCTTTTGAGTGATCATGACCTTTAAAAGGTCTCTTAAAATGCTTTTTATACTTTTTACGCTTACGTCCTTTTTCAGTGCAAGCAATTTTTTGGGAAAAGGATAAAATTCAAGTTAGTAAAGCAGAAATGTAAGAAAGCATAAGAAAAGATGGAGGAACATTTAGCTTGTCTTAAAGCAGAATGCCTTAGTAGGGTCTCATTAAAAGCTTTTAAAGAATTTCAGATCTGTTAAGAAAGCTACTTCTCATAGCACAGAGCCTTACTTTTCATAAGTTATGTATACCTAAATTCACTTTCAGGGGAGCAACTGAAGCCTTGCCTTTTTTGTTGTTGTTGTTTTGGTTTTGGTTTTTTTTTGTTTTTAAAAAGTCATTGAAGTTCAAAGCCCAAGTAAACTAAGCAGCCAGTAAAAACTTTAGATTAAGTATCCAAATTTCTACTGGATCAATGATCCTGCCAACTGTAAGGTCAAGGCATTTAATTCAACTTTCATATATTCCTTATGTAACATCTCAAGAGTTTGAGGAATTACAAATAATCACCAGGCTTCTCAGCAAATACATACCCAGACTTCTTCATGACTGCATTGCATAACGTAATTCCAGATCACTTACGTACAAAAGAGCTAAAAACAAAGCCATGACTGCTTATTAGAAACCCTGGTGAGTAAGTTTTTCTGTAATCCAATTGTTTTTTATTCAATAACCTCAGGCAAAGGCATAATCATGAGGAAAAAAAACACGGAAGTTTAAATCCAGAAGAGGCTTCTATCACACAAGGGCATAACTTCCAAGTTAAGATATTTGAGATGTACATGGAAACCCAAAGAGCACTTTTCAATATGATTCTCATGCTAATCAACAGTATGGTATGAAAGCAATCTGAAAAAACAATACCAGTAGCTGAAAAAAAGGCATACAAAAATGATGACTCTTTAAAAGCTTTATATGAAATTAAATTCTATTATTTACACACAAATTATGACCCACACAATCACAACCATTTCATTAATTAAATTAATGCTGATATTTTTCCACATTTCTAAAGAAAACCAGTTTGGTGAGTTGCATTGTTTCCTTCCCCTCTCTGGCCATATAGGGGAAAATAGGGCTGCCTGTGCTTAACTTTAAGAGGTTGTAGCATGAGTAGGGCGTATCCCACTAAAGCAAGAAGGAAGCAAGTGCAACAGTGTATTTAATTCTGGGGAACAACTTTATTTTTATGTAATTTGCATGCTTGTTCAAACAAAGGAGGAGAAAGTGCCTGCCAAGATTTCAACCTGTCTTGCAGGTAAGGCGATCACCCTACAAATAACAAAAAGGAAAAACTATGCCAAATAGAAACAACGTTTTATTTTGTATAGTTCTTTTAACAGTACAAGTAATCCTCTATAAATGATATTTTTAAAAGACAGCTTCCTTCACTTACTGTTGAATTTGTAGTTCTCAGGCTTTCACTCCCATGTATGACAAAACTAAGGCAACATGATTTTCCTCTTGATTACCCACATCCACTACCACGGAGAAACTAAATATATGAGTTTAAGCTCATTCTAAACCTGCGCTCAGATAAAAGCCCACTAAGTAATTTTGGCTAATAATAAATTTCTGAAAACCTGGTTCAAGAAGATAAAAATACAGCAGGTACAACATAAAAACAGTTCCTCTGAATTTCAATGGAAACCGTTTCCTTGCCTAAGTTGAGAGCAATCCAAATAAACAGAACCAGGGGAAAGCACGTTAAATGCCTTCAATCTGCTATGGTTCCTTTTGCCTGTCCACAGTTTCAATACAGCCTGAACTTCCAGTATCTTAAGCCCAGACACTTTAAGTAAGGGTAATTACCCTCTATTCTCAAAACACCTAAAGATAGTGTTTTAAAACTACAGTAGAATGTTGTCAGCATTTTATAACATTCTTGAGCTCAACATGGTTGATGGAAATCTTTCTAAATGGTCTCTTAGTCTTCTTGAACAGCCACTCAATTGAGACAGGACTAGTCATCGCAAGTTTCCGCTTGAACCCACAGTCATTAAAATCTTATTTCTAGAACCACCAATATGTGGATGCTTACCAAATAAGTATTGTTTTCTCATTTCTACATTTGGCTGCTTTGCAGGGGGGTTGTTTTTAAAAATGTGAGCTGCATACCTATCATACATGTGCAAAATATAACCATGCATACCCACCAGGCTTGGTGTCCTTGTAAATCAGACTCTCCAACCCATAGAAGTAATCTTGTGAATGAGTGCCTTGGTCCACATGGCAGCAAATAACCAAAAAAATGCATTTTGTTTAAAATAAGGAAATCAGCTCCTGATCTAATGTTAAGTTTATAAAACTCACATGACACGTTAGTATTTCCATTACAATATCTGACAGCCAGAGTCACTTCAGAATATCTAGTTTCAAAGATTATCTACATAGGCAAATTACGCAATTTTCATTTTACTTATAACCAGCAAAAGACAAGAGCTGCAAGCTTTGGTCTCCATATATGAGTTTTGATACTGACAGATTTTAATAGCTTAGAAAACAGAAAATAACATTTTGTCAGCTTGTGTCAGCAGAGCTTGTTATCACTTCCCCATCACACTACACTAACCACACAGTGACATGACCATTTTGCTCAATATTTGAATAGCATGTCTAAAGAAAATATCCCCAGGACTGTTTATGCTAAAAGACTCTTAAATAAATGCAAGTACTGAATCAAGATTCTAAACACATTAAGGCGAGTACTAATCAGAAAAGCCAAGACAGCTGAGAATTCATGGACCCTGATAACTTTCTATTCAATATATTTCCTAGATTTTCACCAGCTATTGTGTGCTCTTAAAAGCCTACAGAAAGAGCCAAATTTCTTAGAGGTTTACGGTGCAGTAGAGCAACTTGGGCCCTAAGACTTCTTTATCTGGCGAAAGTAAGAGATCTGCTCATGCAAGAACTACACAAGTCTTCCTGAGTACAATATTCTAGTACAACACCAGAAACACAAATAGCTACCACTGAGATATGATCATAGAATATCTCAGGTTGGAAGGGACCCATAAGGATCATGCTGCAGTATGACTGAGAGGATAACTAGAATTTAAAATAATCCAATTTTAATGTTCCTCTAGCTTTTCCTTCACAAGGCTGAAAGTTTAAAACTGCAAAACGTGGCTAAATCTAATTCTAGTTCTTTATATAAGGAGTTGAGCTACTGAGGTATCATTTTTATATGGATTTTTTTTTTTTTTCCCAAAAGCCTTACAAATGCTGGATGTAGTGAGTTTCTTTCAAAAAAGACAACTGTCACAGGTGCACAGACTCACTCTTAATTATATGAAGTTCCAGAATTAGAATTCCTCAAGCGGTGCCCTTTAGGTTAAATTCTTCTTGTTGTATTATCCCTTCATCCCATTGCTACTGGTGCAAAGAATAATGGCTGAAACACTGCTGCTTTACAGTATCCAAGTCCTACATAACCAAGGTTAAACCTCTATGAACATTCCTTTGCCCCAGCATTAAGTAATGGCTGCAAAATCCATTCACTGATGTTGTCTTAGCTCTCATACAGTTTCTGGCATATTAAAGACAAGAAATAAAGCAAGGCTTGTTTCTTCACTGTAAACGGATTGCCAGATTGCTGTTTGAAAGAAACTGCAAATGTACATCTCAAACTAGCAAAACAGGAACAAGGCAGTAAAGAATCCTGTAACTGGAAAATTAAATAAGCAAAGAGATTACAATCAAACTACCTTTTTCCAAGTGTTCTAAGCATCATTTCATTTTCAGTAACTTTTCCAAGGCAAATGACTTGCAGCATTACAGGTATCCTAGAGATGCATCTTAAGAACCATTATATTGCCCAACAAACAGGTCTCACTTCAGACAAAAACTTCAGTAATAACTTTTTCCTCTACCATATGTAGTTACCTGTCATTGGTTCTGAGCTTGGTTTCTGTCCAAACAAGCCTAATTTATACCATAATTTTGTTAAAGATATTTTTTACAACAAAAAAAWAAACAAAACAAAAAAAAAACACAAAAACCACAAATCAGGTAAACTGGACTGAAAAGATCAATTATTTTAACCTATAATTGAAAGCTTAAAAATTTTTAATGACCTAGATCAAAAGTTTAAGTAAAGTTTCCTATGTTCATGTTCAATTGTTTTCTTGTGTCATGAATTATTTCCTGCTCAAGAGAGTCTCATTTCTCAAACCAGTCAAAACGCAGTACATCATAAAAGGACAGCAGAAACTGAAATGAAAGCATTATTGAAGTAAAAATTTACAAACCTTACCACTCTCCTTAAAGTTTCCTTTAAGCAAAGAACAACCTGTCACATGCACCTCTAAAACACATTATTAAACATCTATTACTGAAGCTCTAAAGCAAGGTAACAACTTTAGCCTCATGCAATGCAATTTCTATCTTTGGTCCTGTTCCCCTAGAGTTTTAAGGGGGATGGGGGGGTGGGATGCGGGGAAGACATACCAGATTATCAAATTCCCATTTCCAATGGAAGCTGACTGGATAAATGAATGGTAAACAAAACAAATAACATTTCTTTCAAGCTTTACAGGAAAAAGGCTTTTCAAAGCACTGTAGTAAGATTAGCTAGACACTTCAAAAAATAAAATTTAAGTCAATCACAAAACAGGACTTTTCTTTCATAGCACAGTCTAAGTCCTCAAATTCCAATGGAGATTTGTATTATTAACTCAGTACCTTTTTCTGCCGCTTTCTGCAAGGCTTCCTCAATTCTTGCCAGTTCCTTTTGTTTATTATCCTGCAAGTATTTTTCTTCCTTCTCTGCATCATATTTAATGCCTATAACCCAAGTTGGGACAGCTTTAATCCTAAATTTCAAGTTATATAAATGCATAATCAAGCAATGCACACCACATTCAACATTATGTTGCAAAACACCTTGTTAGAGATAAACACTATACTAGGTTTAATTGCTGAAAGCTGCATCCAGCCTCTGAAATTGTTATTTTTACACAGTAAGACACAAAAGGATCATACCAACATTGAAGCATTACTTCATAGGAGAACCCTTCCGTGGAAATTCAGACCCTTAAGTGTGGTCTGTGCAATATAACACAGGTTTGTAAGTTCTACTACACATATATTTGACACWCTAGAAACTTTTAAGTTTTTCTAATATACCAGAGGTTCTGATTTCAGAGAAAACTAATCATGTTCTCTGATCCTCCTCCCTCTTCCTAAAAACAGTTCTAATGGAATTATCACTTTCGATTGTTGTCAGTTAGAAGCAGATGAACTATATCATGCAACAGCCAAAAGATCTAAACCATGCCAGAAAAGTGGATTCAGGATAAGCACACTTCAATTCAACAGCCAAGTTTCTTCTGAACTTGGAATGGATACAACCAAGGATTTCCATAAAAGCAATAGGTGCTGTTTTCTCCCACCCTTCTTCCACTACCTTGCCAGGATTCCTCTAGAAATTTCCCTGAGGGAACAGAATGTAAAAATGGCAGCTTACATGAACTACTTGCTATTACATACACAATTACATGGTACCCTTAGATATTTTTCTCTTCCATTATTTAACTGTGTTGTTGAAGAGTTTACGTACTTGCTCCAGGAACTATTAGAAGATACAAGCCTTCTAGAGTCGCAACAACTGCCTCACCATAGAGATTCTTCCAAGGAATCTTCAGAGTAAGTTTATCTAAACAAAGCAGATACAGTTACATCAAAACAAAAATCTATGCTGTGCTTAGTCCAAACAACACCTCAGGCATCGAAGAACATTAGCCCTATATCTTGATGTCCTAAACACCTTAGAAGGTAAGGAGAAACCGTATGGTCCTAAACATTTTATAAAGCCCTTGAAGTGATAAAATACATGCAGAGAAAATATAAGCCACAGATTTAAGCAAGAAGATGCAGTTTGAGTCAGAAGACTTCAGATCAAAACCTGAGATCATGACTGGAGTTCAATCCACTGGGATGAGTGTGATTTTCCCAGGGAAATAGAGTAAGAAATACAACACACATTCATCTCCAACAAATGTTTCATGTGAAAAAGCATGTTTGCCAGTTTCAGGAATCTTACTTAAATTCTTCATATTCCTAACCTGTCCTTTAAAAAGCCACACATATTCTGCCTATACTAAACAGCTCCCTTGATCATCCATGTATCTGGAAAGAACCTCTCAGACATGTTTTTCATACCAGCCTGTAAAGTTACACAAACAGGGTTTGCCAGATAATATTTTATGATTTATCCACGGCAGTCACATTAGACTTCTATGCTAGTTTCAACAGCGAGTACAATTACAGAAATCACTTAAGAAAGCTTGATAAAAGAAATTCGGAGGCAGGACTGACCTTAAGGCCTGTACTAAAATTTCCATTTCAATACTTAGATTGAAACAAAAACTTACCTATCTGACCAACTTTTATTCTAAAAGGTACATCCAGTTCACTCTGTAAAGAAAAAAAATAAAGTATTAAACAGATCCATGTATTTTAAAGATAAGCTGGTTTATACAGCAAAATTATCATCTTTACTTGTGTTAAAACTATCTTCCCAGAACTGAAGTTCCAGAACAGAAACAGTTCTCCATATGACAGAGATTTAATTATTTAGAAATACTCATGAGAATTCAGGAATCCATAAATATGGTTAGGCTTGTAGAAAGCCTTAAAACAAAGCATTTACCCATTTCTAGCAATTCTATCCTACAAGTACGATAATGCCTCGTTCCAAAGGTTACTAGAAAGTAAAATTTTATCTATATACAAGAATTTAATTTCACATTTTTATTAATTTGCCATATAGGTCTTTTCTTTTTGATAATAGCACTTAGTATTTACAAACACATAAAAAGTCTCACTAACAATACTAAGAAGTTCTTCGCAAAATGCCTGCCAAACGTCAAGAACAAGATAGGCTAATAAAGATGAGGAACATGTGACAAGTGAACAATTATTACCATCAATTAAAACCTCACGAAGTATCTCTCCTGTACAGTGTACAGCAAAACCAGGAATATAACCAGAGGAATATCAAGAACATAAAAAAGGGACAAAGTAAAGAGGAAGTAGGAGAAAATAAATAAATAAATAAATAAATAAATAAATAAAAGGAAAGATTAAAAAAGTAAGTTAAACATCAAGATTCCAGAACTGTCTTCCACTTTAGTATTCTTTTCAAATAAGTTAACCATAATTCAAAGTCCTGAAGAGAAGTTTTAATCTCAAAGATTATAAACAGCAAACCCGTTTTCCCAAATGAGACAGATATTAACCACTTCTCTCTTCCCATGTACTAGAAAACAAGCTTGACCACCACTTTTCCAACAACTTAAAAACATTTAACAGGGCTGCTCCAAAAAAGAAGATTAATATCCAAATTAACATCTCTGCCAGATTTCCACAGTTTTTAAAAAGTATTCTGAGCTGCAATTAGGAGCCTAACATCAACCAACTTTAAGTGACTAAACTAGTGACAATATTTCTGTGGCTTGTTCTTTTTTAGCACCTCGAAGAAACAATTGAAAAGCAAGAGCTATGGAATATTTTAACCCTTTTCTGGTAATAACTGCATAGTCCTAGAAACTTTTCCTTATGCTTTAAATTCTTCCTGGTGACAACTGCTCTTCAGCACCTCCCAAATATTTCTTCCTGCAGGCTGCTGCATGTTAAAAATCTGGTCAATAAGCTTAACTGAAAGCTTTCTTCTCAGTTTTTATTTTTCATTGAAATATATCAGGAGAGAAAGAGAAAATAGACTCACTTAACATAGTTTAATCTCCAAACTTTGTTTTTAGTAGTAAGAGCACGCATAAGAAGAGGTTGAAACAAATTGTGAGAGCAAACAAAGATCTCTGCTCTTGATAGAGCCAGGAGCAGTCATGTAGAAGCAGATACCAGCAACCAAATCCACCCCATTTAATACTGCATTTATGACCCACAGCTGAATTCTAAGGGGGACCAGCTCAGTTTGGCCTGCTGAGAGGACAGGACCATGAGTTTGACCTTGAAAAATTAGTTTTCAGAAGATTAAATTTGTAAAGTAATTTTGTACAATTTTATTTTAGAAATCTTACACTAATCTTCTTAAGTTGACTTTGCATGAGCTGAAGCCTAAATTTTGACTGAGGTCTGACAAACTTCCATTTTAATGAAATGCTCTTTTACTATGACTAAGAAAAAAAAAAAGACTCAGCAAGCGTAACACGAAAAGTAACTATTTGCTTGTCTCCCTTTTCCTAAGGACTTTCTTTTCTTACATTTGAAAAGTACTGTATCTATATACAGAAATTAAAAGCTAGTTATTTCTGGTAGAAAACCTTAAGAGGAAAACAAAAACAATCCAGACAGCAGCAGACAGGCAAAGAAAAAGTTGAACCATATCACATTCCTTTAATCCTTTATTTTTCAAGAAGTGTAGTCTAGTTCTCTAAAAATGATGTTCAATATTGACCTTCCTTTAATTACTTTTGCATAGAAATCTAACATATTGCAATTGTAAAGCAGTCAGAAACATCCCTTGTTTTCAGTTCTTGAATTTGTCTTAGCTCTCTTCCAGCTCTGGTCAGTCACATACATGACTATGCATTTTTATAAGTCAGAACTGCCAGAACCGTAATCAACCTTGCTGTCATCATCATAAGGGACGACTTCTTCCTTCCTTTTTTAACTACCAGATTACAAAGACATTTGTATCAAGAGTTTTAAAGTACAACAAAGTTATCAGGAATGGATGAAACGGGCAGGTAAAATATGAAACTTCAGAACAATGAAGAGAAACCAGTGATTAGGTCATACAAAGATCGAACTTGTTTTCAATTCACAGAAGAGTAACAGTTCACTAAAGTTTGAAGCACACTAAAGATTGCAGTAAGATTCTCTCAGTAGTACATATGTTCATTAGCTCAATTAAAGAACATAAAAATCAGCCAAGTGCTTTTTCAGACAGGAATATGGGTACTTAATGCAAGTTATTTCTTGTTTTTCCTTCACTCCGTCATTCCTATTTTAAAAGGAACAGAACGGAGCATTTGAATAACCATATTTACTTTCACAGAGTACACATCTTAAAAATGTCTTCCCTGACAGTTTTAAATAAGCACCAATTTACACAGAAAGTCAGAAACATAAGCTTCAATCCCATCAACTGATGTAGAAGGATGAACTTTTTCCCCCTTCATCCCCACACCAACAACTGAGAAATGAACCACTGTCTTTCAGAAGATTTCAATTAGATCAATCAATTTGCAGAAGTCAGGCCTTGAAAAATCCATTTATTCAACCAAAGCTGGGAGAGGAGGGAAAAAAAAAAAAAAAAAAAAAAAAAAAAAANAAAAAAAAAAAAAAAAAAAAGAATACATAGGCCTATGCAAGCCCATTAGATCTAGTAAATCGTTCAGAAACATACAAACATCTACTGCATGGTACTGCACGGATGTACAAGTGAGGAAAAAACCCTATCACTTAACAGAAGTATGATTATACAGTAGCAGTCACAGCAGAAATTAAATCCTTTAAGTTGTACTGGATGACCAAAATCCACAGAACAGAAACACACCAATATCTTATTTAAAGTTTTATCATTTCAAGCCTCAAACACTAGGACAGGTTGTATATGAATGTATGCATAAAACACTGGGAAACTTACTTTAAAACCCCACTGCTAACTTCTCGGAAGTTATTTTTCTCTTCTGAAGGAGCACACTTACCTTTTTACCTATAGCTTCTTTTCTTTCTGTTCCAGTGACATGAGCAAAATTAGAAGCAGTTAACCAAGGACTTACTTCCTATATCCAGTAAAGAAGGCATACTGTATAACATCAGACTACAGTAATTTTATCCTATGACAGTCTTTAAACCCATAAAAACAATTTTAAAATTATTAGAATACTTACTAATGCATTCTCCTTTATCTGTAAATTGTCAAGTGCAACATTACCTATTTAGAAGAAAAAAAGAAGCACAAAACAAGTGACTGCAACAGTTATGTAAGTTGGAACAAGGAACACAACTACAACCCTCCCAGGTACGCACGGATAAAATCTGAAAACCTTATTCCAGTTACAGAATAACACAATAAATGTCTAATTTCTAAGAATCATTAAACACTGATTATTCAGACAAAATTTTATGGTGGACGAGATTACAGAAATATCACCAACTTAGATGTCTGCATGTTTCTACTCTGTAAAATACACCTACAATAATAGGAAATCTTTCTTATTATTCACTTTGTTGTGAATGATAATTACAGTTCTATCAAGGGTAGGGTAGACTAGGAAAACTGTATCTTGTTTTTGATGATTTTACATAACAGAAGAATCTTGAATCAGAGCCACAAAAATGCATGCCTATTTTCACAAACACATTAACTTTTCCTGACACAGGCAACATAATAGGATTTCCAAAGGGAACGCCAGCACACAGAATTATACCTGAGGAAAGTACATATAATATACCACTTAGTGCTTTAATGCCAGATTCCTTAGAGCTATATTCCATTTTTAATATAGGTATTAATAATTTATAAATGTTAAAATACTTACTACCATGGCAAGAGCAAAATTAAGATGACGAGAAAAGTCTCATCCCTTATGTATGGAAGGCATCTAAAATAGCCAGCCTTCTCTAGACAGTACTTCCAACTGTTTTTTTGCATGCCTACAGGGTAGCAAACTGAAATGTTTGATATGTTCACTGAGAATAGCTACTCCACGTTATTGCACTATCACATCTGTTTAATACACATTATTTACACCAAAAAATTGGCAGGTGAAAGACATAGTTCCCCAAGCACCCCATGAGCTGCACAGCAAGCAAGGCCTCCCCTCCTCCTGGAGCCACCATGCATGAGCCACCCCATGCTCCACTGCACCGCAGACAGACCCGACAGCACACTCGTGCTTCCACCCAGTACACTCTGAAGAAGAAAAAAAAAAAAAAAAAACGGTTTTTTTTTGTCCTTGCCGTCGGTTTCCTGCCTCAGAGCACTCCGAAGCCAGCGACGTGCGCCCACGCCTCAGCCCCTCGGAGCAACTGCCACAGCTGGGAAGCTACTCAAGTACCCACGCCCAGGCCCCCGCCTCGTGTGGAGGGAGACCCTAACTTTGCTCTTTCTCCCCTCACAACCTGCTGCCCTGTAACTGCGCGGGTACCTCGCCCCAGCTCCCCTCACAGGCAGACCCTCGCCTCACGGCGGCGCAACAGCCGGAGTCTCCGCCCGCCTCCGGGGAGAGCCCGCCGCGGGGGGGCGCCGCCACCGCGGGGAGCCGCAGCCCCACTGACCGAGCCGATCGACCGACCGACCGCCCCTCACGAGGGAGGGAGAGAAGGAGAGGCGGCCACAGGCCGCGGGCAGATAACGACCGACGGTCCATCACGGGGTGGGGGGGGGGGAGCCGGCCCACGGCCACAGACTGACCGACCACCCCTCACGAGGAGCCGCGGCCCACAGACCGACCGCCCCTCAAGGCGGGAAAAGGGAGGGGAGTAGGTCTGCGGCCACAGACTGACTGACCGACCGTCCCTCACGAAGGGCCGCGGCTCCGCAACTTGCCCTCTCCTCACAGGGAGCCGCAAACCCACAGACCGACCGCCCCTCAGAGGGGACGGCGGTCCTACAGCCAACAACACCCGCTCCCTGCCGCGGCGCGAGGAAGTGCCCGGCCCCGGTGACAGCGGCGGCCCCGCAGCGCCGCGGAGACGGGGCGGGAGAGGGAAGGGGCTCCTTACCCCCCCATATGCCCAGCTTGAGCTGAGACTTGTTCAGGTTCTCCACATAGTCGCCCAGGAAGCGGTTCAGCAGATCCGCCACCACCGACTCCAGCACCATGGCGGAGGCGGGCCCCACCGCACGCCAGCCGCGGCCCACCGGGAGGGGAGGGGAGGGGATGGGATGGGATGGGAGAGGAGAGGAGAGGAGAGGAGAAGGCAGCAGCAGTGCGCGGCGTAAACCAGCGCCGGGCGCGTCCCCGGCAGTCAGGTGACGGGGCGGGGGCGGAGCGCGGCCCAGGGCCTGGCGGGCTCAGGCAGGGGACGAGCGGCCCGCGTCGCGCCGCGCCGGGCGGGGGAAGGGGTCAGAGATGCTGCGCAGCAGTCCTCGGGCATAGACTGACCCATGGGCGCTTTTCCCGAGGCCAAGGGCCGGGGTAGGGGGGCCCCGGGCTGGGAGAGCCGGTGGCGCCTCAGAGCCGCGGTGGCAAACTGGGGCGTGGCGGCGGCGGTGGGGGAAGGGTTCCCCCGGCTCCTCGCGGGGCGAAGCGACCGCCGTGCGGTAAGCGCAGACACGGAAACCTTCCTGTCTTACCGGCACACCCATCTCACCTCCTTACCAGCCCCGGGAAAGGCATGCGAGTTTGACTGGAGGCTGACAGGGCAGTGCGTGGAAGGCGCCCGGCCTGGTACCTCTCAGGCGATTCCCGCCGAAAGCTATGTTTACACCTGAGGTACAGCTTAATAACTTGTATGTGCAACTGCTAGGCTTCAATGCGATAGTGCGATCTTTCCTATTCGGCTCTTTATTTAGGATATATGCACATGCTGAATGCAGCCTCCAGGATGAACACCTGTTTGCGCCCGTTCAGCTGGGATTAGATGGAACCTGGCTTGTGCTTACGGTTCATAAGAAAATTATTTCTGTTAATCTAGCCTTTCAAGTTACATGAAAACTCACGGATGAAGAGAACACAAGAAAGAATGTCGATCGTAAAACCCTGCTTTTTTTAGAGTTAATAGCACTGCAGAGAAAGTAGGTAAGAGCATGCTACTCTGTGTGGTGAATCTGCAGGTAGCTATGTCAACACTGGAACAAGTTTTTAAATCTCAGGGGGACTAATCTCAAACCAGTTATGTAAAGTCATTTTGAATTCATAGGAACCTCCATTATTCATGGAAGAACAGCACTTTGAAGCTCAAAATGACACATTCAGTCTAAAAATGTGTTCCAGAGAAAGGAAATGAATATTAGCAATAGGATTCAACCTCAAAAATACATGAAAATACATCAAGACCACATGAACATGATCAGACTGTTAACAGGGTGAGACAAATATTGCTTTAAACAGCATACAAATACATTGTGGAGCTTAGTGCAAGAAGATGTTACAAAACCGCAAATAGTTTAAGGAAAAGATTTAAGTAAACTGATAAAGGAAAGGCCCATCAGCGACTGTTACCCCTCTGGTTCTGTTACAGCCTGTGTTTCAGGCTTGCAAACTCCCTCTTGTGTAGTTGAGGTACATCCAAAGAGCTCTGCTTGGATCTCTGTTGACTTTATTTAAATAGTGGACACATATATGAGATCACCCTCCTCCAAATAATGATGTGTCAAATGCATTTTCAGTTCATTAAATATGTGATAAACCATAAAGTCCAGTCCAGAGTGTGCAAGCAGCACAAGATTTATTATTTAGCACCTTTTTTCACGTTGTAAGAGAGAAATGCCACACCTGTACCCCATTACTATACATATATATGCCTACCTTTCCTGCAAGCATTTTTAACATCAAAGATTCAATGGATAAGTCAGACCCTTATGCCACAAAGACCAAAGCTCAGGCCTGCAGTGGCTGTTAAACACAATGGTCCGGATGCAGGTTTGACTGGGGAAGTCATATTATTGAATGCTGGAGAAGCACGGAAATCCTAGGGAGGTTCATCAGTGGCAAGTCTCTCCTTGCGCTCTTCCATAAGCAGCCACTAGTAATGGCTACGATGTATCAATGCACACTGGAAGCCTTTTCCCTCCCATGTACCGTGGCAGTTCTTGCACAAGCACTGTCAGATGCTCTATTAGTAGTCACAGTATTGCTCAAAATCATCTGAACATGGTGCATTCTAGCCCTTTTGCAAAACTGGTCTATGCCTGAATGTGGATAAATTGGTTTTATGTTGAGCTGTTAGTGCCATTTTTGTTCTTTATGAGAACTGTAGCTGTGGCAACCCAGAGGTGATTTCAAGGACCGTAAGTCTGTCTCTACACCTCCAAACTAAACACATTGTGATTCTGACATGATTACTTTATGAGTAGTCAGTATTACTGAGTATTACTCTAGTATTACTAGATGAGATTACACTACAGGTTTTTTATTTATGGGTGGCATTAAAATAATCTAAATCTATGGAAGAATGAGGCATGCTTTAAATGATTTTAAATAAAGCTATATAAAAAACCAGCATTGACTAGAGCCTCTAATAAGTCATTAAGTTAGGGAGGGAAGGGGTAGAAGGGAATTGTGAATGCCAGGTACCAACCCACACAACTTCTGTGTGACTGCAGAATTCAGCATACCAAGGAGTAATGCCAGGTTGTTTCCTGGAAGACAGTTGTTGTTCTTTATTGCCAATTGAGCACGCTTTTGCCCCGGTAAATGGGAATAATGGAATAAGAAGAGACCAGCTATTATGAAAAGTTTTTACAGTTTTAAGTCAGAGCTGAAAACCAAAATCATCAACCCAAAACTCTCTATTTCTAATCTCGCAGTAAGAACTGTCAGCCCCCAAAGTCCACTACAATTATGTGTATCTCTACAGCTAAGGTCCCTACATATCTAACTGTATCCTATGTATATTCTAGCTAGTGACTTAGCAGTAATGTTTGTCACAGATACAAACTTACATTGGAAGGTTTGTTTCTTTCCATTATAAGAAGAGGTTGCACTGACTCCTAGAATAAAGCAACTCTCTTACAGAAGTGTTTCCTGCAATACCTGAGCAACATAGCATTAATTTTATTGAACAAGTGCTTTCATGCCATTTTTTCTTGTTTTCCAAAGTCAAATTCATTCCTGACAATTTTTTTAACCTTAAGAAATGTGTTAATACAACTTATCTTCCATAATGCCTTAAAAGTTCTTCACCACTTAATTGATTTCTGCATATCCTAGTGTTTGAAGTAGAGGAGAGGGTTTTAGTCAAAAATTACAGAATTCTCATTTTATGGTCTATTTAGCTTCAGATAGGAAGACAAATTGCTAACTATAGAAAATAGGTAAACTATAGAAACTATAGAAAATGGCAATTTGTATTTTATTTATTTGTTTACTTCTTCTGTGCAGTGTTGGCTGTTCAAAGCCATTCCTATCATAGGGAACTGGCAATGCAAGCAAACATGACAGGAAGTTGTGAATAGAGCTCCCGCTGCCATTTTGTTAGGTAACAAACTTTCATTTGTGATTTTTTTTAATGAAGTTTTAAAAGACTTTAGCTTATTATGCTTTTGTATATACAAACCACAGCTGAATAACTAAGGTTTGAGCAAAAGTACTGGCTAATCAGTGGCAGCTCATGCTCTTAGTGTATGTCAATATAAGAACAATCGTGCAAATCAATGGCATTAAATGTTCTCTATAACAATTATACAATATTAGCCAGGATGATATATCAATTTTCTACTTTGCTTTTCATAATGGTCATAACGATTTCTGCACAGCAGCAAAAAACAAAGAAAAGTTAATCACAACTATAAAGGGTGTTGAAAAACATAAGAAAATAGCTTGTGTGTGGTTCAATAATCTCCTGACTAAAGTGTTTACCTAAAGAACTTGAAAAACTCCATGAATTTTTAAAATCATCTAGTTATAGCATATATTTGAGTAAATGAAATTTCTACTGCTCCTTACAAACATGCTTTCCTAACAAACGTAACTATATGACCTAGTGGATTAAAAAATTGCTCCTGAAATAATGTGATTTCACCTGGAAAAGAACCCCAGCAAGCCACATCTGTGTCATGTATCCTGTTTCAGTAAAACCTACATAGATTTTAAAAAATAAAAGAAAAATGGAATAGAATTAAGAATGGAAAAACTGTGAAGGCGGCAGCTTTAATAGATATTTTATCAACCATATGTGTGGTTACTTTAAGTACTGAGATATTACTTGAAAATAAAGATACATATTTTTGCACCTCTATTACCAAACAATCCTTTGTTAGTCTTCCTGAGCCTCCCTTGCAGATAGGATGCCACTTAAAAATGACATTAACGCAGCTCTGTCTGTTGGTAGGTACCATTCCTTGTGTGTTCTCAATGAAAAAGGTAAACAGTCCAAAATGAGGGGGGGGCGGGGAAAACCAACCCCCAAAAAAACCTCATACACAGTTACATGATGTACGAGTTCTGTATCTAGAAGAACAGATACAGGACAAACAGAAATTTTGGTATTTGCTTCCCATTCATTGAATACACAGATAATGTTCATTCGCCTCAGGGAAAAACCCATGCATTCTGCCCATTTTTTCTAAATACCAACATTGAATAGACATGACTGGTTTGATAAATATGAATGGAATCAGTAGTTTCACTCAGCTGAAAGTCATCAAAAACAACATGTTCTGGTTGATGTATAGAGGCTCCTTGTGTATTATTGTAGCACTTCATTAAATAAGAGGATTTGATGATTCCATCACTGCATAATAATTTACTAAAAAGAAAACATAAATACAACACTGTAACACTTAACTTTGTGGTTTCGCTATTTATGTGGCAAGATTTGCTCAAACCTCTTAGGGAAGCCTTCACAAAAAAAATGAAGCTTAAAAAAACAGGAAATCTGCTTTGAAAGTATCAGCTAAAGCTTCAGTTTTATGAATAGAAATACACATTGCAACAACAAATACTTGTTTAGTGTTGCCTGTTACACAATCTTGCATGCATAAACCAATAATAGTCACAGCAATTCTAATGCTAATCTGAGGTGGGTACATGGATTGATAGCTCAATAACAAAGCTTTCTTCTCCTATTTTACTGCATTAATATTACAAAATCTCCAGCTCCTACCATCTGACTGTTGGCAAGTGAACAGATGGCAAATTTTATCCACTGTACCTCCCTAAACAGAGTGTATGCCTATTAGCAGTTGGGAAATCAGCCAGATAATGTGGCACCAACTCTCATCACAAAGCCTACAGAGATGAGAGGACTTTGTGATGAGTTAGATCAAGTGCCAAGAGCCATGTTTGGACAAGTTTTGAAAATCTCCAAAACTGGTTATGCCACAGCCTCTCTGAGCAACCTTTTCCTTATCCACTCTGATTATGAGGTGTGTTTTATTCCTTTTAGCTATTGAGAATTTGCCTTGCTGCAATTTTGATTGTTACAGTCTCAGAAGTAACTATATATTTAAGGCACATATTTTTGGACTTAACAGATGGAAAAGATCAGTATTGATGATTTTGCAATATTGCCTTTTCTAAAGAAAAGTTCAGTATTCTGCGGAAATAATAGTATTTTATATTGCTTTTAATTTTATTTACTTTTTGATTTAAAAATTTTATAGTAACTCCATCTTTCACTGTTTTTAAGTTTGTTTCTAAGTAGTGCACAGGAGATTTCATTAATGCTGAATGCATTTGCAGAAAATAAGGGAAAACAAAAGGTGTCTCAACAATTATGTCAAATACTAAAATAAACAGCCAAATTACATTACAAGAACTAGAAGAGCAGAATAGTTAGAATAACTGCTATTACTTAGCAGTTAGAAAACTGCTAAGTAATAACTATTAAGATCGTTCTTAGAAATTTTTGCAATACTTATCTCAATTGCATTAGCAATAAGTAAAACCAACAGATTAAGATATATTAAGATGTATGAAGCACTAAGAAGATGCCAACACATAGCAATCATCTGCTTTCCCTTTTCCCCTGTGACAGATGGAGACTCTCAGTTCTCAGTGGACAGCCTTGAAGAACTCACATCTGCAAAAAGCTATCATACTGTTTCAGGGTGTGTCCTCTCTCTCTGTGATGGAACAATAACATATAAAAGACTTGCCAGGCATGAATATGTAAGAACTAAGCAATACGCAAATGGAAACGTGTCAGTATATGAAGCCAGTGTTACCTTCAGCTACTAACACCAAGACACAGCCATTTTACAAAGGGACAAAGTTGATCTTTATTCATAAAAATAACTTCAATCATCTGGAGAAACCCCAGTTTTGTTTCTCAGGATAATTTTAAGCCAGATATGTTGTCTAAATTCTAACACAACAATTATATTTTTCCCCTATAAAAAATGCCACATCTGTTTCTAAATAAGTAAATGTGCACCCTTTCCCATTATCTTCCAAGACAAACCTTGCATAAAATTATCCTCACTGGCTACTGTGAACAAGTTTTCAGAGAAATCTAGATAAAAAATGTCATTCCCACTGACTGTTCTTTGTTAAAAGCCTAGACCCAAACCTTTTCATAGCTTGCATGTAATTACAAAAACAAGGACAGCATAATGTAGATACCACATGGTAAGAAATAATGCTGTATCCACAAATGAGGATAACTCCATAGACAATCTGACTATGACAGGTGGTTTTCAAGGAGGTTTGAAGAATCATTTCCTTTATCTACTGCACGTTATCTGCATCTAAGAGATTTATTAATTAGAATCTGCATTTCTGCATGAAATTTCTAAGCCAAGAGGCTTAGTCTATCTGATCAGTATTGATCACATGCATGTAATACCAATTGAGATTTGAAATATAAATTACATTGCTATCTTTTATCCTGAGCCAGGGAATCTTCAAAAAACAACTAAGTTCTATCATAAGAAGAATCTAACTTAATTTTTCATGAGGGCTTTATTTGATGGTATTTCTGAGAATCATAGCTTTTTTCTTCAGTGATGTGCTGTGAAGATGAAAAACCCAGTAGCTATGTAAGAAAATTGGTTAAAATAAAAATGCACTTGTTTTAATGAATGTCTTGCCTTTGAGTGGGGAAGGAAGCAATAATAGTCTAGTCTGGACCAAACACATTTGCTTTTAAATTGTAAGTGTAATTTCATTCACTTGATAAGAACTTGAACTTATTCATTGTGAAAGCACATGTAAATATCTACTAATCCAAAGCCAAGCCATTTCACTTGCTAAAAAWTTCAGTCATTTGCACATTCACTTGGACATTGGAACAGTTCTCCAGCAAAACCCACTAAGTCATAAATGATAGAATTGTTCGAGATAAATTTTCTGAGTGGCTTTTCCAGAAAAGTACTGACTGATATTGAAGAAATGGGATGCTGAAAGGTAGCACAATCACTTATTTATTATCAGCCAAAGTTTGATTTGGAAATAGTTAAGAACAGTAGGATGTTGCACAGTTACTGTTTACTAACAGAGTCAGTGAAATCCCAGATGTGGAGGTCAGTCTTTAAATAACACAGTAAAGAAAAATTCCTAATGTTCCACTTACTATGAACTCAAAAAAAAATCAAAAGAGTTCTTTCTTCTCACAGAAGTCACCCTTACTCCAGACATTGCTCAACTACACAGTGTTGTTTTCTTAAAAAAAAGAAAAAAAAATCTAAGGAACAGGAAGTACAAAATGTTTACTATCACCTACTTTTTACAGTATCTATTTATAAGATGCCCTACAATTTTCAAAAGCTTAGTGGAGGCTGAAAACATTAATATAGGTTACCTCATTTGCTAATGCATTATGCCAACTGCACAGTCAGCCAGGAGGTCACCTAGCAAAGCCACCACTTAAGTCACAGGAAAAAGTCTGAAAGAAGATCTCTGGATAAAGATGGGCTAACTCCTTCCAAAAAAAATCTTAAACAGCAGGTATTATTCCAAAGAGCTATTGTCTTCAGATGTTTCTTCTTGGCAATATTTATCTCTCATGGCAATGCATGTATATTACACAACAAAACAAACACCATGTGTGATTCTTTTGTCTCTTCTGTAAGTTTAAAACTGTATTAACTCTGTTAGAATCAATATAGGTACAATATACAAAGTCAACATGTGTTAAGAATCATTCCCAGCATTTCGTGTGTCACAGTATTTTTCTCAGCAATCCGTGGCTCAGACCTCTTGATGTTTACCAAAAAGTGTAAGACAAAAAAAATACATCAATTTGGATCGATGGGTCAGGAAAAAACAAACGCAGTGTGTAACTTCTAGTCATTTCACATTATCCAAAAAAACAATCAAAGCAAAACAAAACCCTTTCTTGTATGTTCCTGAATTGTCAGTGGCAGCTGAGCTTTGCAGCATTTGCAAGACTTCAGAAAAGGCTTTCAGGACACATAAAAGTGTCTATAATATAATGTCTGGAGAGCTAATGAGAAATAGCTTTTGTATAAAGTAAGGACTTCTCATATCCAGATGGCATGTACTTGATAGCTGTGGTAGCACTATTATCAGAGGTAGCACAAGTACACTTGGGAAATACCTAAAAAAACAGTTCAAGGGATCTCAATTTTTCATAAACTGTGTCACAGTCTGAAATGGTTGCCTTGTGGGGCTCTGCTCCTTCCACTGAAAACCCCACATTCATCTTCTAACATGTACTTTCTGTGCATATTTCATCATCTGTAATGTATGAAAATGTCAAATTTTGGAAATTCTGACTTTTTCATACTTTGTTGCACAGTATGAATGACATTTATCACACAGAAATCTATGTGCAGTATACAGTTAACATGAGTAACAGGCATCTAGGTCAAAGCACTTGCTGTTAACTTAACCTAAAAATGAGTGGTCCCACCACAAGGCCCTAATTGTTTCACTCTACTCTGACCATTTGCACAGATATATCAATACTATTTTATAAAGTCCAAGGAAAAAAAAAAAAAACAACCTTTAATAAAACCCATGGCAAGTGGCAAGCCCTGGCTTAGAACTGCCAGACATGATAAATTATTGGAAGCAAGGTTAAGGTGGGACTTGCAGCACGTTCCTGTAGCAGGCAACATGTTCTGCAGAGAAGCAATTGAGGCTGTGCACTATCAGGAAAATATGTTCTTTCCTTCTTATTTTCTGGAGGCCTGCAGCAGACTTTGAGAGTTGTCCACCATCACAACACAAAATGAGACTCTCACAGTAAGACTACCTGGATGCTTACCTCAGTGTTCCTTCCAAATGATATAAGTTGGAAAAGGCTCTCCTTCCAGAAGCAGACTCCAAAAGAACTAGAATTAGGCACTATCTAAAAAAAATTGTTCATTGGCAACAGAAATGAATTGAATTCTTTATATTTTTCATTTCATTCTAAAAGGCTTTTTCAAAATCAGCATGGCAATCAACAAAAATTAAATGATTGCTACAATTTTTTGATAGCGACAACCAAATTAGTGTCACAAGAAAAACTTACAGATGTTCCTCTACATACCAAGAGAAACCTGTCAAGTGCACCTCACCATTTCACTTTACCCTTTCAAAGGAAACTTAGAATGACAGAATGATAATAGGTTGGAAAGGATCTCTGGAAACATCTAGTCTTACTTCCTGCTCAGTGCGGGACTAACTTCAAAGCGAAATAAGGTTTCTTCAGGCCTTGTCGAGTTCAGTTTCAAAAATCTCCAGGGTCAGAGATTGCACAGTGCCTCTGAGCTACCTCTTCCAGTGCTTGACCTCTCTCACTGTGGAAGCTCTCCTTATATCCACTTGAAACTTCACTTCATTCCATCCATAATTAATTTCACTAGTTAGATATTATTTGGGTTTAGATTTTATTTACTATCTTGTTCAAATTCACTAACTCTAAAAATCAGATGTGGAGATGTGCCTCAGTTATGCAGTGCTGAACTCCACTTCCTTCCGCACCATTAGTCACCACTTGTAATTAGGTATGGTAACAGGTAATTTCCCTCTGTCGTAGGCTGCAAGAACCCACCTTTCCCTGGGGAGAGTTTTCTCCCTGCACCAGAGGAGTGTGCTGACATGATGCCTGTACAGTCTTAGCAAGGTGTCAGGTCTGGTGAATTCGCTAAAGGAAGGTTTTTCCTGCAGGAATAGAGCTGGAAAAGAGCAATGATACATAAGTAGTTAACATTATAGCTACCATAAGGAAAGAACAGGTATTAAGCATTTAGAGCAATAGCAAAAAGTCAGATGTGATAATACCGGTTGATAGTCAGACTGCTAGATTGTTAAATTAAAGAGATTACTGCAGGATTTTGCTTCTTCCACAATTTAATTCAGCAAAGTTATTTTTAATACAATACATTGATTGTATCCATATTTATAACAATGCAGGTAACTTATAGAATCCTATTACTTTATTATGTTAACTAATCAAGTAGAAATTGGGGCTCAGTTACCTGTTTGTTGGAAGTTCCCCAAAAATTTTGAAAATGTAGTCCATGATGACTTGTTCATGAAAATATACTGAGCCTAGCCATTTTGACAGTCCTAAAAAGGGACTGTTTACTGGAAAGCTTGTCTGTTCTTGGAGACAGAGGGGATTTATAGACATATCAAGAAGACTCTGCATTTGATATTTCTCATTGCATAAAGGGGCACAATTTCACCAAAATGTCTTCAAAGTCCCCAAGCAGCAGCCAACCAAAAAAAAAAAAAAAAGTGCTAGTTACACAACACAATAAATTCTCAGTTAGGTCATTCTACATGAAAAGGGGAAGGATATGACCTGATCTGCCATATTTCCACGTGGTGATCTAGTTCTAACAACAGGGAAGGAAGGACAGGCAAGCAAGAGGGAAGGGGTGGGGTAGGGGGAAAAAAAAAAAAAAAGAGAAAGAGATTTCCATTCAAGGAAAAAGAAGGTTTCCATATCAGTTGCTCCTTTGACAGTAAAAGCAAGAAAAGACACAGTTATTGCTGAAAATGCCAACTTCAATATAGATTGTAGCAACTTGTTATGTCAGCAATTTCAACAAGTTGAGGCACAGGTGCAACAGAGGAGGAATCTTATAATAAATTATAATACTATTAGTACCAATACTGTATTTTACAGGTTTATTTTTGTGTTTCTTCCATTATTGCAAATCCATTCTTCTTAATGCAAATATGTTCTTTTTCTCCTTTACCCTTATTAATGAAGTTGAGCTAGGGTTCCTCTTGCACACAGGCTACGTGCTTCAAGGGATCCAAAATCTGTTATTCAAAGCTGAACTTATGCAGACTTCTCCCCAGTGGGTCATGAGTTCTCCAGACACTGCAAGGCAATCCATCACTGCACTGCAAGGGCACACTCATGAGCAGGTAAGTTGCTAGTTTTGGAGATACGTATTTCCACATATCTCAGCAAGAGTGCAAAGGCAGCCTGAGGGTTACTATAATCTCTCATTACAGAAGAACATGGTCTTTATTTATATTTCCACTTCACTGTTGAGACTAACTATTCATATGAGAACAAACCTTTGAGTAGTGTTTTTAAAGCTTATCTAATTTCAGAGTTTATCATACTTAAATTTCCATTGAAGATAAATACACTTACCATTCCAACTTTATTATTTTATATGCATAATCTGGGCGTTCACTATACCAGGATTCTCACACAAGAAGTATGTATGTACAGGAATGTAAGTGGCAAGTTATCAGTTATCATCTCACAAGTAAGGCACTTAAAGGTTAGGTCTCAACATATAACGTATTCAAATACTGTACTTGAACTCGAACACGTAATATTTGCCCTTAAATTCTTTATTTTTTAGTTCTTCTCAACTAATAAGGGATACTGAGCAGCTCAAGCCTGATTTTAAGAGCAAAAGTCTGCCTCAACTTTCACTCTTATATTTGGCCTTCCCCTCTTCTCTACAACTTGGTATTCTTTGGCTTCTTCTGACATTCAGATACTTAAAGTTGTAGCTAAGAATTGCAACTTTTTTCTCCACAGGCAATGCAACAGTCCTGCACTGCCACCACCTAAATAGCAGAGCCATATAAATATTGATACTGCTTTAGTGAAATCTAGACTTCATTTCCATTGGAAACTTCAATAGTGATAGTTCATAAAATTGTTGTAGATGTCAAGTTTAACACTCAGATTGTGCTAAATCCAAAGTTTCTCAATGCTGTAACATAACTGTGCCAAATCAGAAAGCAGGACTAGAGTGTCATGCTTATGAAGCTATTACCACCTTTCATTTTTCCGTAGAACATAAGAGCATCCTTCAATGAAAGATCACAGAAGAAAAAATGTGTGTGAAATGGTACAACATTTTTCATTTGCGACAGGGATATGATATATTCTTGTCTTGCAGGTATACATGTTAATAAAATCACTCARTTTCACATGAAAATTTGTAAAATGCTTTTGAATGCCTGCGATCTKCAGAAAGTACTGAGCTTAGCTGCTGAAACTCTTGCCTCTTTTTGACATCTAAAGACATGCAACTAAAACCAAATAAACCTAGAATCACTAATTTTTTTGACTGCTGGGGCCATATAATCAGCAAATTTGTAGGTGAAAAGACAGAATATGAAAATTGTAACAACTCCAAGAATTTGAAGACAGACACAATTCCACTATCCTTTGTAAGATAGTTCTGCTGTAAAAGTCAGCAACGGTCAAGAAGAGAAAAAACTTCATTTCCAGGTCATGGAGTTGGCATGTGCCAGATAAAACAAACCAGCTTTGCTTTGTCTTTTGCTCCCCAAAAGCTCGTGGAGTTTCTCATATTACTGCACAGGTTGTAATACTGCCTTCACCTCTCATCAGACTGTTTGATGACCTCACCCAGGGATCTGTAGCTGCAGTGTGACCAAGCCACATGCCAGCGCAATGTGACTGAAGCAGGAACACTATTTCCTTGCCCTGGGGTCAACAAGGGAAATGTTTCACTGTACAAGAACYGTCAGACATTATAAACTGAACTACAATAGCTAAATCTTCTGAGAGCTGACATCATTTAAAAAGAGGACATGGACTGGAGAAGTGGGCGACCGGATACGGAGGAGACTGTGGGCAATGTAAATACAGGCCAAACTCTAAAGGAAAGCTTCGTTTCATTTTTTAGTAAAGATAGGGATGTGCAGGAGAATAATGTTAGGGTGCCTAAGGCAGCAAGTACAGAGAAGTAGAAATCACAGCTTTTCAGGAGGAGCCCAGACATGAGCTGTTCCTGGTGATCTCCGTGACAGAATATTGAAAGAGCCAGAACAAAAAAACATAAGTCCTGTAGCAATGATTTTTAATTATGCTGTCGGTTCAAATGTGAATCTCAGAGCAAGTATAGTACCAAAATGCCAGGGTAAAAGTGATATAAGTAGATACAACACCTGTAGAACTGACAACAGCTCTAAGGAATATCTCACACAGATTATGGCAAATTGCACTCTGTGGTGCCCAGATTATGTGGGTGACAAGTTCAAGCAGGAAGAATAACACCTGCTCTTACCTCTGTCAGGGGAGGTGATACCCTGCCACAGACTGGTACCTGGCTGGCTGAGCACCTCTGTCTCTGGTTTAGCTCCAAATTACTCCTCCTGTTTAACTCATCTGTTTGGTTTAGTCAGGAATAAAGTTGAGGAGTAGCCTCAACTTTACTGTTTGTAACCCCCAAACAGTAGTTAACAGCACTGCCTCTCATAACCCCTCCACATCAAATTAAGATCCAAACTCAGTCCTGCTTAGGTGTGTTGTTCCCCTCAAGCACTACAAGCCATGCAGGCCCTAGGTTAGAACATAGCCCTGCCTTAGGATATGAGTGGATGGGAGCTAGGGAGGAGACTCTAGGCTGAGGATGCAGTGTAGATATCCAAAGAAATTAAGCCTGAGTCCCCGGAGTGGAATAATTTGCAACATCGATTTACCAAAGTAGATCATGTCATATCAGTTGCTATCATCCTTTGACTGGATAACTAGCTCCACAGACCAGAATAATTCAGTAGACCTAATCTAGGTAAATATAAGCAATGCATTTGATACAGTACCCAGTGGCAAATCACTATTTTTAAAATATTATTTAAAGTTTGATTATACTTTCAAAATATTTAAATTATTTTAAAATCATTGCATTAAACTAGAGAGTACAAGAATACATATGAGTATAAAGTGGATAAAGGGGAGATTTTAACAGGTTGTGTTCAAAGAGAAATTGTGAAGATGGAAGTAGAATTCATCACATAAATTATAGTTTTTCATCATAACAGTGTTCCTCATGGTTTGCTATTGATGTCCACTATGCTTAATATTTAATAGTAGGGAGAACTGAAGTTCTAGAACAACCTGAGTACTTACAAAATTTGCAGATAAGCCAAAGCTAGATGGTATGACCAATACCGGTAATGACTACTTTATCATTCAGGAAGGATTAGACGACAATGTAGTCCAGGCAGATTGATGTCCTGTCTATACAGAATCTAATTATCAAATACACTAGCGCTAATCTGGCTGCTCATCACTGATCCCAGTGGTTGTTATGAGAAAGAAGAGCATGCCAAATGACAGCATGTCCCTGAACTCTGCCTCAGTGGTCCCCAAAAGACCATGCACACAGCAGCCTCCCCTCCCCTCCATTAACTGCTGGAGTCAGTCCCTTGGTGTAGGGCAAAGCCAGCCGTCATGTTCCCTCTTTATTATGTGTCTTCAGCATCAAACTACATCACCCTGGCCAGAGAAAACCCAGGGAAACCATCTCTACTGCTCTGTTCCCTACCTTCATCCTTCTCAGCAGAGGGGCTCCTTATTTGTCACAGCTCTCCTACAAATTAGTGCCACTTCCTTTTCTTTATGATATGAATAAAAAGCTTTCCATGAAAAGAGAGAGAAAGAAATCCCAAAGAATCAAGTTCTTTGGCAACATCCAATTCAAGTTAATTTTTTTTGGCAGTTCTAGCTGTATTCTAGTCTTCCTGACCTCTTACATAAAGAGGGAATTGCCCCCACAGTCTCTTGCATTCTGCTTAGGAAGCAGTAAAGGCAACCTGGCCTAGACTACATAATTTGTTAGCTATTTGTAGAAAATATTGGGAAACGCAAACCCTTCATTTTCAGCATATTCCACAACCCTAAACACCAGCATTCAATAATAAAGCTATTTATAGATTTAGCCTCATTTCATAAGCTTGCCTTTCTCATGAAACATTAACCCTCTGAACAGTCAGCATACGTGACTTGGAAAGGCTGAAGCTTATGGATACGAATTGTATTTTAAGTTGTTGTACGTATTGTAAGCTGTCCCTTATCAGAAGGAAGTAAAAACTATTTAATAATACCTAATAAAAATAATAGCATAGCAACTACCTTTTATAGGTGATTGGTCTTTTTAGGTGAAAGGTTGTACTTGGCAAATGAGAAAAAAATTAAGAGCCTCTGCTTACAGTGCTTCTACGTCTTTATTTACAGCAGCGAACCATATGTACTTTTTTCCTGTTGTTACTATAACAAAGAAACACTCTGTTAATTATTAAACATGTACATGAATTAAGCACTCACATGCTGTGCTGCAGGAGTCTGTGCAAATCAGACTACTTGAATGACAAATCTCTTGGTTTATGCATTTGAAGAATTCAAAGTAGCAATCCTGAACTACAAACACACATCAAGAGCCCTGTTACCTTACACGTTGTACCAAATCCTAGTCACATAAATGGGTTAACTGCATGGGCACAGGGGTCCATCCGAATTCCACTGCTAGATCGAAAACCTCTCATGTTCAAACGTTTCTCTATTTTAATCTCAGTTCAAAAAATAATTTAAAATACCAAACTAGAAGTTTTTRCTCCAGCTGAAACCTCTAAACAGTAGTCTCCAGCATGTCTTGTAGCCTGCCTGCCCATGCTGCCCTTATTCAACTCCCTCACTTTTATATAATACCAAATGCTGTCCTGGTTASATACCTAAGTGTTTTGTCCCAACATTAAACATTTCTCCTGCAACTCTGAGAAGCAGACAGTCCTTGTCATTTCAATTTTTTTTTTTATTTTCTCTCCTCTAAAATGCACAGGATAAGATCTACACTGGGTTTAAATTAGACACTTATTTCAAAAGCATATTCCCCATGAAATGGGAAGCAATTAGTAAGAACAGAACAGCCAGTCCTCACTTTAAAAACCAAGGACTGACAAACATGTAAGATATCTCCTGATCCTCTGATCAAACTGAAGAAAAATGTCTTGTGCTCTCTCATAGAGAAGCTGGAGTCAGCGTTGAGATGCACAGCCCCCAAGCAAAATTCAACCTGTGAGCTGGCAAGCTCCCTGGTGAGACAGTGCTCTCCAATGAGGATCAAGGCAGCTGAGCACACGTAAGTAGGGTACAATTGCCCACATAACGCACATTCTCTGTAGTTTGTCTGTTTTCACTTTATGAGAAGAGATGTGATATGAGCACAACAAATACTTGCCATTACAGCAACTAGCAGACCAGATTCTGTATTCAGCATTTTAGTATAACAGCACAAGAGTAACATGCAAACCATGACTGTGGTGTTGAAATTGTCTGATCTGCAATGAGATTTCTTCCCTGTAGAGGCTGTGAGGCCTGTGAAACTGACAGTTGCTATCAGAAAATTCCCAGGGGTAAAACTGGGAGCTTGAGATTTTTATGTACAAAGTATAGAGCCAGTGAGTGTAGGTAGCTTTGATGAGCTGAATTTTGCTAGCATCCTACTTCTGAAACTTGTCACCAGCATTGAAAGGGAGCCCACCTCCAGTCTCGTAACACAGTTTAGAAAGATCCTTCCACTATCCTAAACTTCATATGAACACTGTATGTATACCTCTGCCATTAAAATAGTCAAATCTGAAGACGACGCTACTTCTCTTGAGAACTAGAAAAATATTTGAAATCAGTGGAGTCATAACCATTACCATGACACAACGATTTGGCCCATAACCACATCAAATTTTATCTACTTTGAGAATATACAATTTTGAGAAAAGCCATTTTAAATTGAAACACTCTCCAAGGTAGAACTATCCAGAAGTAAACAAAAATGTTCCTTGGCACTTAGGTACTTAAGGTAGTAGGCACTGAAGCTTCCTGTCACCCAAATTCTTGAACTCTAGTTGGCATTTGTCAACATAGGTATCGTCTGATAAAACGAATATAATCTGATTTCCGATTTCATTATAAGACGACAATCTGTAGGAACAGATGTATTTCTTGCCTAATGCCCTCAGTCAGCTGCTTTTACCACTGAGGTAAAAGTTATGCAGGAAGGAAAACACTGAGCAGATGGGTATGTTTACTAGGGAGTTAAACTGTGTGCAGAAGCACCACTTACAATATTTCTGGGAATTGGTGTAGTCAGGAAAGGATAAAAGCATATTATAATTAATAATGGCATCAGTCAGCTCAATCATAAATTAGTTTTTCAGGCTGTGATTGCAAAAATAAAATTTTTCCAATTTTTATCTTTCATAGTTAATGCTATTAAGCTGTATAAAAATACATCTTTTCACTTACAAAATATTTTGAAAAACACTTCTTTTTACTGAATATTTAAGAAGCACTAAGAATATATAACCATACAGTGTTAGACTAGGATCTAAAATAGGTCAAACTCCAAGATACAACCCATTTACATACTGTAAAGACAAGAGATGGCAACTTAGAAAGATACACTTCCAACATTTTAGAATTTTTTTTTTTAATGAAAGAAAATGAGTGTTCAGATTACCCAGAAATTGGAAAACTTCAGTGGACACAGAAGAATTATCTTGAAAAATACATTTGGCACATAAGTTATTATATGTTCTCAGATGAAATTAAAAAAAAAAAAAAAATGTTTCCAGTTGTATGATTCTCAGTACCTAACTTAAAAAAAGATAGATGGATCCTTTCTGAGATTTTCTTCTTTAGCATAGAATGATGAAGATCAGCTCTGAACAGGACTTAAGTTTAAAGATTTAAAGAGGACTGGGTCACACAGATTGTGTCCAAAGTGCACAGCTAACTTGACTGTCAGCCAGTGCAGAAGATCAGACAGTACTGGTTTGTAGAGAAACTCCATAATTAGCTGAAAAGCAAACCCCAGCTCGTAATTCTGTTGTTTAAATTGAGATCAAAAAAGAGCCATCTGAAAGTAGGCCATATTGACCTACTGTTGTTAGTCCTAAGGCTGGTCCAGAAATTAACCTTGTTGCAAAAGCCTTGGCAAGCTTTGTGCTCATATGGGTAAAGGCAAGTAATAAGTAAGGAGGGTAAACAATAGCTCTGCAACCGCAATGAAATTTTCAGGATAAAGCGTTGAAGCAGAAAACTGCAAAAGGCCTGCTTAGATCTCTGTAGTTCCTTAAGACTAGCGAAATAGGCTTTATCCTCTCTTCCAGGCAATGTCCTTTGTTCAGTCAACCCTGGCACTGGCAATCCCCAGGTTGCTGAAGTCCTTTATTACAGATAGGGCTTTACCAAAAGGAAACAACTCCTCTTTCAAACACCTGATGCAAAATTAACAAATAGCAATTCTTCTCTTTGTTGGGCACACACTGATTACGCACTGTACTAACTTTATGACTTCATAAACTGGTGAACTAAGCCAATATAATTGGTAACACATGATCTAAACTCAACTGTCATTTTGGTTTGATTATAGTATTGTTAATTCTAAGTTTACAGTAGTTGAGCCTATGTAATGTGCTTCTGTGATGTTAATATTTACCTTTCTTATTTAAAATAATAAAACAAGAAAAGCACACAGAACTAGATTATGCCTTCATATTTAATAGCCCTTTGCGGGTCTCTCATGTAACACAAGTTAGGACTTTTAAAAACAAGGGCCTTTATTAAATAAAGAGTAGGTCACCCCTTGCCAAGAAAGATGAATTAAAATGTATCCACTAGCATGATCAAAGGACAGGTGAGCATATTTTACAGGAGAAGAATAGAAGAGCTTGGCTTGATTAGCCTAGCAAATTGAAGGGTGGTAGGGATACAGCTTTCCTTCATAGCTGTCACAAATGTTATAGAGGGAGAAGAGCTAGTGAGGCCAATGCTGGCAGAGGCTGACCCTCGTTGAAGATAAGGAGCATACTCATCCAGAGAGTGAGGCTCTGGACAAGCTTTATAATAGGACAAGACCTAGAAACCTGCAAAAATGGGAGTGCTCAACAACTCAGTTCCAAATTTTTACATTTCTGGTGTTTCTGAAGAACAGTTTCTCTTTAGCAATATATTTTTCCTCTATTGATTGTGTCTGTGTTGTGCACCTGGTAATCTGATTTGCAATTTTTACAGCCATAAATTTCCCTGGAAATACCAGATAAATTGCCAAGCTTTTTAATTAACTTGAATTAAAAATAAAAAAGTCTTGCTCTGTGACCAAGAAAGATTAAAAACTGTTGCTTTTCCCAGGAAGCAGATCAAAGGCTTTTATGAAAGAACGGGAATATTTCCTGAATGGTTCAAGAGCAGAGCAACATGATGTAATTCATAACATAAGTGCAATTTATGAACGTTCCTCTTATCCTGAAGCTTGACAGGAACTGTACTTCACTGGCAATTGGTAAGAAATGTGCAACTACTATGAATGGAACAAGTTCCTTTAAAAAGAGGCAGAGTTTAGACTAACCAGTGAGTAAGATTTTTAAGTGGCATGACTGACGTGGTAAGTCTTAAAAGTAAGATATTTTTACATATTTTCAATATAGAAGGATGACCACAAGTGCCAGATGTGCTGTCTAATTGTTTCTGGCCAAAGAGCACAGGCAGAGAACAGCCATGAGGCATGACAGAAAATGGAACATGGTAATTTCTAGCAATCTGCTACCCAGTCTTCCAGCCATCAGCTGAGCACTGAGAATTGTGTGATCCTGACAATTTCATATAGTTCAGTTCATATGTTTCAAAAGTTAGTGCCTCTGGACACTACTATTTGAGACAGTTCCTCTGACTAAGTCCCTATAAAGACAGACCCTCATGTAGGACTCTCCTTGACCTCCTCCACTATACAGCTTGACCCATTTGTAATGGTTTTTGGTATAATCTTTTATTTCATGAGCTGTCTTGTATATACCATTTCCTCAATGAACCCTATAGACCCTCTGGCAGGTTTTTTACTTTACATGCATTGGAGGGGGGTTTATTAGTTCTTATGGATTCCTTTTTTTGGGAATTTAATTCTAAATCCAGAGCTTATGCTCTTCTCTGTTTTTGTGATTTGGATGTGATTTTGTTGGAGGATGTTTGTTCACTTCGACAAGGCTCCCTTTCCTGTTTAGCCATACCACTTTCTTTGTGATCTGATCCTTTTGAAAGCATGTCAGATAGGAGTGCATACATCCAAGTGTCTGATAAGAGTTCTTTAAATGCTTTTTGCACAGCTTCAATGAATTTCCTTTTAGCAAGCCTCCTCATTTGTCTGCCGTTATGTATTACTGTAGTAACTCTGGTTTTCCCTCCTACGAGGTTGATGTTTGAGCATATGATGGTCTCTACTGCAAACCACAACTATTCATTCATTGTTACGTATCTTGCACACTGGTCAGGAGTATGTCAGGACTGACTTCTCATGCTGGCTACTTGAAGAATGAAGCAATTACTCTGCCCTGTGTCCCGGCATGGCATTTACTCAACATGTCCAGGCAGTTTGAGTTTCTCAGTCTCACATCTGTTATAATTTCATGGTCACCATTCAGATTTTATGACAAATGATATTACCTCAACTCCCCTCACTTCAGTCATAGCATTTCAATTCATAGGATTTCAGTGCTGACATACTTAGCATTAAAAAACAAAACAAGCCACAAGAAAAAACAAAACAAAACAACAACCACCCCACAAGACATCAGTTTTTATAACATAAAACTAGCATTTGAAATATTTGGCATAGACTTTTCTTACGTACTCACCAATATCTAACACTTTCCTTCACTGTGAGCTCAAGTTTGTCCCTAAGTTGCAGTGCTTAGCCATGAAAACTTTCTGTTCTCTGCTCCATCAGGAATGCTGGATGTGCACTTTCCTGGAAGATACTTATAAATAACTCTTTTGCTAATGCAAACAGAAACTGTCCAGTACCAGGGTTTTTTTAGATCTGATAAATAGGGCTGTCTCAATATTAGACAATTGAGAGGATTAATTTTGGGCTTCACTAATGATGCTCTGAAATGGTTTCTGTGCAGTCATACCTAATTCAAGCTAGGGGCTCTTAGCTCTGTGCCAGCACGAGAGTGGGAGGGTGTGCCAGATTTCCCAGACCAACCTGCTCAGGACACAACCACGGAAATGCAGACTTCATTGCAGTGCCTCCACTGTTACCCGCCTCCTTTTGGCTAAGCCCTCCATAATCTCAGGCTCTGTTTTGCACAGCACAGCAGCATAATCCTCACTCAGGCTTCTGAGAAAACCGCTAAAAGTTGTGAGAAAGAGCTTTGAGACAGTATGTCAGCTAGAGCCAGGCAAAATGAGAAAGATAAAAGTCACAGGCAGAGGCAAGATTGTTGAGATGGGGAAGGTCACTTCCTGGAAAGGCCTAAAGCCCTAAGGAGAAAACAGGGAATCAAGGATGGCAACTCAGGAACTCTGAGGGTGAGCCTGGCCCAGGGAACAAGGGAGGCCCACGGTCATCCCCCCCGTCACTGCCAGGTCCCTGCCAGCTCTCCTTAGCCTGGGAACTGTTAGTCCCACCTACCAACTGCGTGCATAAGGCAACAAATAATTGCTTTATACCTTGAAGGTGTGTATATCCTGCTTGCAGTGTCTCTTTGTATGCGCTCAGAGTTGCCAAAGCCAAATGACATAGAGAAGAAAGAGCACACTTCAAGTATGCCAAAAACGCCAGCATGGAGAGGCTGCCTGACGAGACATCTTTCTCTGAATGATGGTTCATACTCTGCATACAAGCAAGGAAAAAAAAACTGTCGGTGCTTTGTTACATGCACAGATTGCCGCTAGATGGAAAAAGCAAAATATGTTCACTTGTAGCAAATGTTGAGGGGAAAGGAAAAATAAACTAAACCAAAACAACCATCTGATCACCATTCACATCTATTTCTATCTGAGTATGAAGCTTTATGGTCTACCAGTTTATTAGGGCCACTGCCACCCCACCCTCATAGCTGGCAGCACAGGACATGGAAGAACAGCCCAGGAATCCTACCGATGCTCAGCAGTCACAAGGTTAGACTGTTTTGAAGCACGATACAACTTTTTAAAGAGTAGCACTCTTATTTGCTTGCTTTATCTGTAAGGCTCCCTAATTTACCTGTGTGGCGGTGGAAAGTTTGTTGCATTTATCCACAAGCCAAAAGGAAGTAGAGATTGATCTTTAATGTCAGACAGAATCGGAATCACTGCCTAAACCAACATAAACTAACTACTCTATAATCTCTCAGTAAATTAGTTTTACCTTTTCATGGCATGAGGAAATGCCAATAAGCTTAGAAACAGGAAGCTGAAAATAAGGCACCAGCAAAATGATATAATTTGTTTAACATAGTAGGGGGTAAAATTCAAGAAATACTGGCAGCCATAATGTGATCATTTTTCCTTCACTTTCTTCCATAATTTGGATTTGAGAAATTCTTAAATGAATGCATGTTACCTGCAGGCATTCATTGCTAACAAGCAGTGTTCGTCAGATTATCTCTGACTCTAAGTGACTTTACCCGGGCTGCCTCCCCCCAGTACTTAGACCAACCATTTCCCTCTCCCAACATCCTTCAGAAATAACTTGAGAAAATTCCGCTCCAGGAAAGATCTGGATGCTTCCTGCTATGGTAGCAATCGTGCTATGGTTAATATCATTCTTTTGAAATAGCTTGTTTTAGAACTTAATTTTCAGAAAACACATGTTAAAAAAATAAATAGATTCTATCGACCTGGGATATTTTATCCTCAAAACCAATAAACTGGTTTTTCTGCTTGAGAAACTGCTGCTATTGTTTGTTTCCTTGCCTTGACCAGTGGTGCAGCTACAGTCCCTCCCAAATCTCCATTGCTTTGCCTCTTCTCCTAGTTTGACTCTCTTCCCTGCTCCTCTTCTCTTCTTTTGTCTTCTCAGAACCCCAGTTCTTGGAGCTGTTTTCCTGCTGACTCCTTGGCCAGCTGGACTGGTACCCCCCCAGCCACCACCCTCCTACCAGTGTCATTACCCACTCCTGCAGAGGACTGCCATGTCCTGCCAGCTCCCTGAGGTGACCCCTCCCTCCCCTTGACCTTCACTCCCCCTTCTTCTCATACATCCATTAAGTTCTAGCAGGATCAATGTAAGCATAAAAAAAGACAAGCTCTGTGATGGGGCCAGAGCAGCTTTGACAGAGAAAGTCTGACTCTACTTGCATGCATGGGCTGAATCAAGCTTAATTACTCTTTAGAGTTCATGCACACAGAGCTTGATCAGAAACAAGAAAAATTAATTTTATCAAGCATGCACAAAACAGGTAAGACATACCAAGATTTTAGCAACTAAGATCTAAGTCTGCACGGAGCATGTGCAAATTACAATTCATCAAAGCTTTCTAGCTTGCATGAGAACATCAAGAGGTCTATCCCTGCTGCAGGAGCCATGCCAATGATGTATTTGAATCATTTTTCCAAGCCTTTGGAGACAAGAATTAAAAAACAAGATCTCATTCCTAAACTCGATCCTTAGAGAAGGCTGTGCCTTTTGATGAATGTTTCTCACTAAAATAAAGCCTGAGGTTAACATTCAGGCTAGAAAACATGAGGCCAAACACTTACAATTTGACAAAGTTACAAATGGCTGAAATCCAGCTCTGATGACAAGAAGTGTCAAGCAACCTGAATAACCTGCGTTATGAGCTACAATTGTAATCAGCTTCCTAATGTTTCTGGTATCTGTGCATTACCTGTACTGCTCTGGAGCCATTTTTCAAGAAAAGTTATAAAAAGAATCTGTTTTCGTAGGTTATTTTTACACAGCTGTTTAGAGCATTATATGTTCACTTGGTGAAAGGACATTAAATCAGCTTCACAAATATTTAATCAAGCTGCAGCATGACTTAACTTTACTTCTCTCTTTCTGTAGAGAGCTAATAGCCATGCCTGGTGGTTGCTGTAGTTACCCCTTACTGGAAAAGCATCCAGGCTGTTCGTCCCTTTGGGTCTAAGACTTCCTTCCTGGAGCTCCATGTCAACTAAAATGCTAACTAAAGCTTTTTAGAGAGTAAATCTACAATAGCCAGGCTATTTCACTGGCTTTCTGAAAGGGTGGGTTTGGGTTTTTGGGGGTTTGAGGCAAGGTGGGGTGTTGTGTTTGAGTTAGGGTTTTGGGTTTTTGGGTGGGGTTTTTTTTGGTTGTTTGGTTGATTTTTTACAGAATACTATTCTAGAATGCTGGAATAATAACTCTGTAAGGTTGATATTTATCACAGTATATTCACTGAAATGAAAGCTCACAGACTTTATCTAATGGGAGATATAGTTGTCCCTTTTATTCTTGTTGTGTAAATTCTGTTAAAGCTAGTTAAAAAAAAAAAAAAAAAAAAAAAGGCAGAAGGAATTTAAGTACTGCATGTTGTTCCTGAAAGAGCTTTCCTAAGGCTTTCCCAGAAATGCTGTGGGGCGTTTTAATTCCAGCAATGACCACTCAAAAGAGGGATGATCAGTTGTTTTTTAGGTCGTAGGTATCAAGTTTCTCCTCTTGTTCAGGCTTAATTAGACTGTTGAATATGGCTGTCTGGGTATTTGCATTAGTGTGACTGAAAATTAGCTCTCTTCTCCAACAGATGGTGGTTTTCAGCATGGAGGCAGTGTTTCACTGAAGATGTGCCAGACTTGGAAATAAAAGGAACCTTGTTCTGCTTCAACCTCAGCCTTGTTCAGGATCACACAGTGACACTTGGAGGTCTTCCAGGAATGTGTGTCACAGGCCCTGCTAGAGCAGATAGCAAAGTAGTGTTAACTACTACACAGCTTTGTGCTGTAACAAAGCTACTCCCATGCATGCATGTTTAGAAAGTGACTACCGAATAACAAAAGGACATTTGAAAACATCTCTATCCAAAGACATATGTGAAATGCATGTTGTGGTGTTTTTTTCCACTACTAAATTTAAGTGAAGTATATAATAGAAGAAGTAGCAGAAGATGAAATTCACTTTAGGAGAGTACCAAGGAAGGAGGAAAAAGTAAGCAGTACCCACTAGACATCACATGCTTGTTAAGCTGTTTCAAATAGCTACTCTATTTCACTAAGCCTAACCATACCTGTTCTTCTGTGTCACTCCAGAAGCTACAACCAACATCTCCTAAACAGGTCACAGGGGGCTGGAGACCCTCTTTGCTGAAATGCAGCCATGAGACTCCAGCTTCAGGGCCAACCATTACCTGCTGCAGAAGTTTATCTGGAAATGASTAAGATAGGTAAGTAAAACAGTGATGCGGTAATAGAGGAAAAAGTGATAAAGATAGGTACAAAAACTCCTTCGATATCAGAAATAGCATAGAACTCCTCAGGCTGGAAAACACATCAGATGATAGAAGAGACTTATAAAATCACAGGTGACACAAAGACAGTGAATAGGGAAAAACTGTTCAGTGTTTCTTCCAATGCAAGACCTGCAGATCATCAAATGAAGCTAGTAGCAAGTTCAAAAGAAGGGGAGACACTTTTTCACATAACACACAGCTAAGGTATGAAACGCTTTGCTACAGGAATGAATGTTGACATCAATTCCAAAAGCTCTGCAACAAATTCTTAGAGGAGAAACCTATCAGGCACTATTAAACACAACGAAACAGGCTGCAGGTCAGGAAGCTCCAAATCAGCCTCAGCTCTGTAGTCTGGGCTGTGTCACCTGAGCTGCTCTCACACACCTTCTTTGCCAGTCACTATTGCGATATCCTGCATCAACACAACACTGCACTAGACGAGCTTTGGGTTTCACCAGGTATATGGCCATTCCTATTTTCTGGCACAGCTGCGTTGCCTGCAGGACCATAACCTGACAGCAGCATTTGTGGGCCATGCAGCTGCTTCAGTGGGCAGTACGGTGAGCAGAGCACACCACCACCATGCATTTGGGTTCCCTGTATGGTGGAAGTTAGCTTCCCTGTGCTTTGAGCCCACCACACCTATAGAGACAGAGAGCCAAGTTTCACCCTTCTGCTATGTTTATTTATAGTAAGTTGCTCAAAGTTGGACTTTCACCATTACAACATAACAGCATGAATATGCAAATAGTAAATCCCAGTCAAAAAGTAAATTAGCAAGATGCCAGGTACCTTACCTCTCCTCTTCAGCTACATCGTGACTTATCACAGTTGACATTTCAGTAGGGCTGTAGTAGCAGATCTGAATTTGAACATTCATAAGGAGAAGATGCAATACACCAGCTTTGATGTCAATAGAATGTCAGTCTCTGTCTACTTCGTTCAGACTGAACTTAATTGCAGGAACTGCATTAATAGTCAACATAAGCCATCTGTTTAAACATGTGTGTTTTGAAAAGAACTGCTGTGTACAATAAACATACTCAACTGTAATGACTCACATATCTGTTTATGTGAAATGAGGATTTGGCAATTTCCCCCACAAAAACATTAAATTACACGTTAAAAGCAGTTTTACATCAAGTTCATTTGTTTACGTGGCAGGTCCAATGGTCCAACAGTTTTGGTGCAGTCTGGGAAGTATGTTAACTGCAGAGCTGCTGAACCTCAAGAACCTGCCTGGTAAGTCAAAAGCTGCACCAAGAAACATCAGCAGTTCATGGAATTAAGTGGCTGACAGGCACATAGTTACAGTTGCAAAGTGTTCTTCAATGCATTTGACCAGGGTGCACATGGAGGCAGGATACTGCATCCCAGATGTGATGCAACGGTTAATTCCAAAACACCCCAAGTAAGTCTGGTGGTGCTGGCAATCTGGCTAGGTGATGTCTGTAACCACCGTGGGCTCATGAATGAGAGCATTCATCCTGATTATACATTACACTCATCTTCAGTCCCTGATCTTGCACGGGGGGAAGCTGTTACCCTCTCCTTTGCAGGCCAAAGCTGCTTCAAGCAGCTGACACAACACCTGAGTAATTATGTACCAATGTGGGAAAAGTCAGAAATATGCAACCTCCCATTTTATCTGTCAGACTGACTTGGAAAAACAGGCTTTCATTCCTTTGTTCTTCCTTAAAAGTAAGAAGTAATATGCACTTACAAGAGTGAAACAACATGCCATTAGCTATCACTTGTGGTGTCATTTCTAAGTAAGCTTTGTTAAATTAATCATGACAATGCACTGGTGTCTGGACTTATTCAGCAGCAGCATAAATTATGAATCTGCTTCCATACGCACTGAGCAGGGATGCAGAGCCTGGCTGCGTACTTCCCACTCACAGGTACAGAGTAGAATTCCATTACATTTATCAGTCATTAATATGCAAAACATTTATGGGTGCCAGTATAGAGAGCCTCAGAAACTGGAGGGGCGGGGAACATATGGTGAAGGCACATCATGTATAAGCAACTCTACCACCTTTCTTCACCTGGAAAGTTAGCTTGACATCAATATGGCCTTGCTTTCCCCCTGAACCATCTTAAATTCATGGGAGATATAAGGAGGCCTCATTTTATTTCCTAAACTTTTCTATTGCACAGACTGCTTGTTCCAATGAGGTGCAATGCTTCATTAAATTAGGAGGTCAATAATTGTGTTTTAAGATGTACTTTAGTATCACCAGTTTCCTCATTAAATGTTTTCTGCTTCATATACCTGAGCGAGTCCTACTCAGTCAGTGGATTTTGTTAGTGTTCATATTTCTGTGACTTTGAAGTGGACATGGTGTAGAAGAAACGTGTAGGACTAGAGTTTTGCGTGATGTGCTGAATGTCTCTCCTTTYCATTTACATCTTATTATCTCTCCTTCTTTTGTAGTTTACAGAAATTCTGGTAGCACAGGCCTGTGTTAGTTCAACCACATTTATGTAGCTAACAAGTCTCATAGCACCTACCGCTACTCAATGTGTAAGAGCACCACTAACAAGCCAAGCTGCAGTGTGTTGCCAGTTCTTTCCAAAGCAGAAAATTGTTACCCACATTTTCAAAATCAGTCACCGGGGCAATGTGAGGCACTTATGTGACAATTCAGTAGCTTTGCAGAGCCCAAAATGCTCATGTCATTAAACATGAATTAAACTGGGGTTGATCCCCAGCTTTCCTTGTGATGTATCCACTAGAAAATGATCTTTTTCTCATTAGCTGTTCTATAAAATTGTTCCCAAGTATTTTACTTGGGGATATTTCATGTTTTGTTTCAAGGCCCAAGCCTCCCTTCAACAGACCTAGATATCTGTTGTTGCTGCTATTATGCCTACATTTTCTTGGGAGACCTATGGCACATACATACTACTTTCCCTTTTTCTTATGTCTCACAGTCTGTACAACATAATAGATGAAAATAGCATAATTTTCAGGTTACTCAGCTGAATTTATCCACTTAAGTCTACATACACAGATGTCAACTTTAGATTACTCCGTTTTTCTGCATATAGCCCACATCTGAAGTGTCCAGCCCCTCAAATAACCCTCACATAATGAAATGGGGATGAAGAGGAGGGCACACTGAGGCAGATGGAGAAGGCTGTACAGTATCAGAGGAAGAGGGACTGATGGAAAGCAGAGAGAAGGGGATAAACTTCCTCTCCTGTCACACATAGGAATATAGTTCTTACTACCACTAACTCAGTTCTGCCTTTTTTTTTTTTAAAAAAAAAAAAAAAAAAAAGTTACTTACATGGAGCTATAGGCCTGGTGTATTTGAGGGCATGGTAAAAAGAATTTTCTCTTCTGATGTATCCTGGGCAAAAGCTTCTCTTCAGACTTCGCTGTATCCCATGTATGATATAATGATGTATGCTTATCTAGTAAATCACTTTGCAATGAGGGTTCAGAGTCACTCTTCAGAAAAACATTAAACAACTCCTGTCTTCACTTTTAAACAGCTGTCACTCTGGGTTATGCATTTGGAATTACCTTGAAGAAAGAAACTGAATTTAGGAAAGTGCTGAAGAAAATAAACCAAAAAGCCAAAAAAACAGCAATGACTTTTCTGTTCTTGTATCTGACAGGCAAGAACCTAATTACAGAACCCTCAATTAAAACACAAAACGTACTGACCTGTTTAACAGGTTCTAGCTACAGAAGAGCTCAAAATCAAGAGAAGACTTTTTTCTAAGTTGCTTCTCAAGGCCTTATTGCAAATTAAATTCAATTACCAGGATCATAAACAGCACCATGATTACAAGGAAAACTGTTTCTTCTCTGCTATAATGGAATAAAGAAAATAAGGAAGAGAGATTAAATAAATGGGTTTTATCCCCCCTCAACCTTTCAAAGGACAGTCAGTTTTGATCATTACTTTAAAAAAAAAAAAAAAAAAAAATCCAACTTCTCATCCCAGTCTTTATATACCTCAGCAGTTTTATATCCTTTCTTGCTTTGAAACTGATTATATTCTATTTAGACAGCAATGGTTTCTAAATGCAGATAAGACATGGTTTATTTTTTTTTAATATATTCAATTTTAACTGAGGTATGTTTTTATCACATGCTGCAAATCTTTTCATCCTTTGAGCCCTTAGTCCTGCAGCCTATCCAGTCACAAATCTCGTTCATTTAAGTGTCATGAGCAGAGAAATGGACCATGGCTGAATCCCATGCTGTGCACTGGTAATTTATTAAAGAGGCAAGCCTTCAGCCTTGCCAAATTATTTTCGTCAATATACTTTAAGCAGGGGAGGTGCCAGGCTTGGAGATGCTGGGAGTCATCAGGAAAGAGTCCATCTCTTACCTTTACAACTAAACCACAAAATAAGCTGTAACATCAAAGATGAATGCTCAAGTACTGGATCTGGAAATAGTTAATAGAGTCAAAGCTAGCTGAAGGCATAGGCAAAGTAGACATGTGCCTATGACAGTAGCAGGCTGCCTGCTCTGGCAGCAAGTGGCTCAGGAGGGGGAAAAGGAAAAAAAAAAAAAAAAAAAAAAAACCACCACACCAAAAAAAACCCCCAAAACCAACAAAACAAACAAACAAAAAACCCAAAAACCAGCCATTGTGTGCTTTTGCCTTCCCAGGGAGGGTAACATCAGCACCGAAGGCAATTGCCTCTTCTACATCAGCCTGCCCTTTTATTTTATTCAGGGTCTGTGTGTAACAACTTACAAGTCCAGAGATATTATGTAAAATAATAGCTTGAAGCCATCTGCATGATGAAGTATTACTTTTTCAGTTTGCATGCACATCAGTCCAACCATTAGTAAAGGGAATAGTGTTCTGACTTTTGAGGCTATCTCCAATGTAAAAAGTATGACATTTCCAGGAAAAGAGCTATAGTAACTGGGCTATATTACTATGCACCAATATTGCCCTTGTCCCATAGCTTTGGATTTAAATAAAGCAACAATAATCTGCATTGAAGCTCACACTTTCAGTTTTACTCCAGGTGCTCAGATATTACCAGTCCATTCTTTGGATGGAATTGCCTACTGGAAACAGGAGACAAGTGAAGTCAGTGCTAAGCTATACTACTTACAAGGCATGACATCTGTTTCATATCACAATTGGAAATGACCCAGTTTTACTCCTCCAAGTGGAAAAATGCGTAATCTAGAACTTGGTAGTTCTGGAGCAAAGAAGACATTGCCAAAGGTAAATAAAGCCCTTGCGAAGAGGCAGAAAACCTTAGGAGAGGGCAGGGAGATGGAGATGTGGAGAAAGGTAAAGGAAAATAGGCGATCGGCTCTGTCCTTACCAGAAAAAGATTTTTGACAAAGGACACACCAGGGAGAAAAAGAAGAGTTTACTGTATGCAAAGGAGGGAAATGGAAAACGACAATAATTTCCAGGAGAGAAGAGTCAGAAAAAAATACGGAAATGAGGTGCTAAAAATCTGAGACGAAGACTTAGGAGGACTTACCTTTGAAACAGTGACAGCTGATAAAAGAACAAGGTATCAGCACTGCAACACAGCTATGTCATTACAGAATTTGCCCTTGAAATAACTACCAGTTTGTTGACAGTGTTTTCTGTTTATTATAAATAATTTAACTTAGTAGCCATTGCTTGTAAGCCTGCCTGCTAGTCCTTCAATAGCAGCTCCCTTTACATCCTGAAGGGCAGCAACAACCACAATTTGGAGCCACTCAGTGTCCCCAGGAGAGCACTGGGGTGGCCGCCCAGACAGGGCTTCACCCAATGTCAGCACGCACTGCCCGCAGCCCAGYATATGGCGTGTTCACTGAAAGGGCACCTTTCCCCCTAGAACTATCAAATCACAGAACTGATGGCACAAAATGGTATAATTAAACCATAAGCAGGACACACTCTAAACATATTGTACTCTGAGGTGTATTTTAGGAAGGATATTGTTGTGTTAGCCAGAATTGTTCTGCCTGTGCCATAATTTATATTTTTAATTTAAGATAAGCTTTTATTGTTTCAGTTCTTGCAATAGTGAAAAAATCAAAAATGCACCAGCAAGCTAGTAGACACTGCAAGGAAAGGGGCAAGAACCCCTTAACCTCAAAGCATGAGCAGCAAACATTGAACCATCTGAATGGCTGCATTAAACCAGAATACTTTCTCATAAATTAAACCTATGCATAACTCATGCCTGTGAGCTCTTCAACACAGCAAATGTACCAAGAACTACAGGAACCACTTGTGTTGGAACAACATCCACAGGCCTAGAACACTGGCCTCAACTTTAGACTGCAAAGATGCAATGTTAAAACAGTCAAGTCAGCCTTAAAAACATAGATATTTTAAGCTATTTAGATAGGTGTTCTAAAAGCAGCAAGTTTCTCTCAGTAGCACCAATAAGAAGAACTTACGAAGCAAAAAGCAAAGCAGAGAAACATTCACATATTTTAATAGCCTGCAGAAGACATGCTTAACTCAATACCAACATCCTGATCTACTGATACATCATCTGGTTTTAGTACACAGTCAACTGAAGGAATGTTATTCTGATTTAAAGTTTACTGGGTGATTTCAAAAGGTTAGGGTCACAATTCAGTGGGTTCTACAAAGGCAACATTTTGAGACTTAACTACTTAATTGATATCCTACTACTTTTTTTGCATTAGAGCAGGAGCCTTTGCTAAGAATTGTCATGCATTTTGTGCTGTTCCTAGATGGCAGCGCCTCTATCAGCACCCTCAGATGAAGCTTTCCACTTTTCTGTAAAGTGGGTGCAAAGAAGAGTTACGTGGTTCTAGACTCTCACCTTGAATAAACTCTGCTGTCTAGAGGATGTGAATGCAGAGGAGTTTTAAGCAAGGCTTGGTTTTTTTTTGATGTACAGACCACCAATTATGAAATCCGCAACTGGTTTTCAAGTTTTTCAACTTGGTGGTTTTTCAGATGGTGCAACATAAAGCCCCCTGCAGCAATCCCAATGCAGCTGTACTTCTCAGGAGAATATTCTTATCTTTTCCTAAAAACAGAATTTTAAAAAGAGGTTCATGGCCAGAATCATAATTCACTGTAGTTGTGTTACAAATTATTGTGTTTCTCTCTGCAGCATTATTTGCAGCACAACTTTTATCCCAAGATACTCTCAAAAGAAACATTTTACCTAGAACACCCAAAGATGACATAAAAGGGACAAGCAGGACTGAGCAGGGAGCTGTACCCTCATTCTCAAGCTTTCTGCTGGGGCCACCTCCAACACTGATTTAACAGCCAATGATGGCATTTATCTACCTAATACAAAGATGGCCTGAATCAGTTAGACATACTTCTCTTTCTCTCTCTCTCTCTCGGCAGTAATTGAGTGACAAATGTCTGCAGGCTGTAGAGCCGGAGCCAAAAAAACCCACACATAAGTGTCTTCAAGAGACACTTTATTGGGTTATTATAAGCAATGCAGATGTTATTTTCTCAAATGACTCCCTTTGATTTAAGTTGCCTGTATTCCAGCTAGACCTCTTTGCTATGTACCCCTTACAGGCACAACAAGCAGCAGTCTGTGAGTTTGGGCTTCCTTTCCCCAGCATCAGGATGAGCTGTTGCTTATTGACAGCTGCGTGGCCCCTCTGCCAGAAACACCTCTCTGGAGCAGTTCCCTCCTGAAACTGCAGACAGTTTGGGCTCCCCTAGCTGTGCTGTAAGATTAGACACAGACAGGACAATCCACCCTCCATTAAGATTCTTGTGGGAAACCTTAAGAACGAGAGCAAAGTGTGGCTTCTTGGACTATTTCTGTCTTTAGCTTCCTGCACTGTTTCCCCTCTAAGCCTCATTTGAAATTCAGGAAGAGGGGAGGCCATAGATAACAATATCTTATTTAGCAGATCAAGCAATATGCAGGCAAGATTTCCATTAAGCAATGTATCAGTCCATTTACTTTCACTGTTAGGAAAGCTACCAAGTAATTTGACTGGTACAAGTGAGAAGTAACAGTCACACAAGAAGCTGGTTTTGTGTATCTTATTACCCTAAATTGAATGTTGCTCATGTGTCTGCGGCAGGGAACATCCCCTCCTACAGCTTGTCAAAAGGGTTATACTCCTAATACCAGTGCTGTACCTGACCCAGTCATGTCGTCTGCCCCAAAGGCAAATACAGCATGCAGTTAAACCGCACGAAGTGATTAAAAAAGCTTGCCAAGAATTTGCACATGTGCTGTGGTGGCATTCGCAGGTACAGCTGCCCGAAGCTCTCCACATGAGCAGGTTGCTTCTTGGTTGCGAGTAAAACAAGGCAGTTATAGAAAAGAGAACTCTCACTGGCCACTGTCAGAAACTAGTAGAGCCCAGCACAAATATATTACCTATTCAGCTTTAGCAGTTTGAATAATAAAACTTACTCAATTCAAGTGCCAGATGAATTGCTACTTACCTCCATAATTTCAGTTTAAGGGGTTCTCAAAACTATGCAAGTCACCCCAAGAAGGCAACTGCTAACCAGCTGCAGATACTACGAACGCTAATTATCACTGATAGTTAGTTTTCAGACACTTGCTATTTTAGGCTTAGACACAAAAGCCCAAAAAGTTCAAATCCTTCTAGGCGTATATCTTGATGATCAGGGCCTTAGTTTCCTCACAGATAACAAAGAGTATTTGAGTATCTAGTAATAAATATACTACGCTGCCCATTTTTTTKGGGGGGTACTGGTTTAAGACCTTTCTCATTAAAGTATTTTGACCCTACTGGCTGCAAGCAAATTAGTTCCTAACAAAGTTTGATTCAGATTCCACACCCCACCCTTATTCTCTAGGCACATAGATCTTTGCTTTCCATAGGAAACTGATACTAAGTCTTCCAGTGTTTGGCATCACACATACTAAATATCTACACCTATCAGAAGTTCACAACTTGAAGCAACTTACATCCCACCCTGCCCCATACCAGCACTATAATGCACCAAGTCTTGGAGCTTCTCAGTGACATTTATTTTTATTACCCATTTCAGCTAATCACTGGAAACACCTGCCCTCACAGCTTTGAATATTTTAACTCTCTGCAATCCACAGTCCAAATAGCTCAAGATCTTTGCTGACTTATCCATATAGAATGCAAACAAATATCAGCAATGTTTTTTATTAGTGTTTAGTACACCAGACTGATTCATCTCTCTGCTGTACTCCATTCGTGTACTTTTTTTCTATAGACTTTCTAGTTCCCCATTTTTGGAAGATGCCTGTTTTCAATAAGAAATTAGACCATTAGTTGCCTTGCGCTCCTCTGTTGGGCCACACTTTACTAATTTTGGATTTCAGTTGTCAACATCAAGTTCTGCATTACAGGCGAATAATGCAAGGGAAGGCTTTAATATCGCAATATTTCTTACAAGTAAATAAGTAAGGCTTTCAGCTTTTCAGGTTTTAAGTCTCGCTTAGTTTTCCAACACTTGCATTTTATACCGATGACATTACATCTTGCATGGGTATTAAAAGTTTTTAACTTGGCACTTATGACATTCTTCTGAGATTCCTTTTGCATGTAATGTAAGCAGGATCAGACCACAGGTATTTGTAGTATTTTAAGAAAGCCAAGATGGGCGAGACATCTTATATTACATTTCTGGTATTAGCAAAACATATAAGCAAAACACAACCCAGAAAGCCGTCTCCTGTATTTGGAAGGTGAAACTGAATAAAACAAACAAGGGAAGTGTGATCTGAGGAAGCAAAGAAGATGGAGCCAGACTCTTCTCAGTGCTATCAGAATGGACAAGAGGAAATGGGCACAGACTGAAACACGGGAAATTCCATTTGAACATAAGACAACACAAGAGGAGGAAGAGGAGAAAAACCCCACAACTTTTTTTACTCTGAGGGTGGTCAAGCACTAGGACAGGTTGCCCAAAGAGGTTGTAGAGTCTCCATCCTTTGGAGATACTCAAAATCCAACTGGACATGGTCCTGAGCAACCTGCTGTAGCAAGGGCTTGGACTAGGTGATCTCTGGGTCACTGCCTCAACTATTCTGTGATTCTGAAGTTGACAAAAAGTCATGGGCCAATGCCATAACAAGGACTGTTTTTCTTTAGGGGGGGGRRAAAAAAAAGTTCTTATCAAGAAAAAGTGAACTATGGGTGGTACCCAGTCTTCAAATAGTATTTGTTTACAACACACTGACTGGAAATATAAATAAGTGGAGCAGATTAGCTCCATACTGGTACTCCTAGTCCCACATTTTGGTTTCCTACTTTATCAGTTTTTCTTCCAGTAACTTCCCTGAGCGTATGCTGCATTTTGAGCTTTAAAAAGGTCCCACAGTTTAAATATCCCTTTGTTTCCCTTCGTATTCATGCAATTCTCAAGTGTTCTGCTCCCATGGGTCCTTTGACATTAAAGCCTCATCTTCTCCTGTGCCTATGTAGTAACTTCCAAGGGTGACAAATCATTCCTACCAGCTGGACATGTTTGTTGTCCCGTAACTTTCATCCAGTCCCGTCCCTGAGGCAACCTCAACTCATTCATTCCTAGTAAGGTATCTTTAAAGCAGATGGCTAAAGGAAGCCACGTGCATTTTTAGAACAGTACAGAAATATTCCAGATGCTTCACATACCTCTTCGTCTACATTTACTAGATGTGCCTGTTCCTTTCCAATAGAAATATTTAGGACAAGTCTTAGGAAACTCACTATTGAATTAGATTTGTGCTTAAGTTTTATGCAGACTTGGATTATGTCCAATGCTCCCAGTGGGTTAGGAACTGCTCTCAGTTTTACCAACTTTTTCATACTAATGGTTTTGTTTCAGATTCCTCTGCATGAAGTACATAGCCCAGCAAAGCATCCTGCTACAAAGGCAGCTGGGTTAATAAACAACAAAGCTGTAGAATAGTTTAGGAACTTTTCTGAACAGAAATCAGAAATTTTATCTTAAAAATAAAAATACAAAATGATTTCTCAGGTGCATTGCATCCTCTGTCAGGGCACATGGATAATCACCCTATCTGAGGAGACATTTCTGGAGCCACTTGCTCCTACTTGGATATTCTCCTTTACAGCACCCCACTTGACAACGCCTCCGCTCCCAACCCAGCCATCCTCCGTCACCAATGGAGCACACGTGGCAGACAAACACCACTTACCCCTGGATGTGCCAAGTACTTTGTTGTCTTAGTTGACAACAAGATCAGCTATTGCTCCACAGCTCTTTCATAGGTACAAGAAGACTGGTTATATCTGGGCAAGGGGAGAGGAAAGACGTGTTTACCTGGAAACTTGGTAATTAGGAAGCACAATTTAACTTCTGGTGTATATATACCCCTTTCTCAGTAATCCCACTGCATGCAGCTTCTCATAAATTAATGCTGTTTCCTAACAATGCTTCTAACCTTAACCAGACTTTGACCTGTAGTGTTAAAGAAAATTAATTTCAAGAAGTCAGTTACACAATTCACACTAGTTCAGGAAATTACATCATTTGACAGATACAAACAGGACAAGCACAGCCACTGGGCAAACTTGCAGTATATCAGAGCCGTGTAAACGCACCTTGCAGCTAGGTTATATTTCGCTCTAACCTTGTTTTGAGAACAAGGTCAGTCACGTCTTGTGTTTGGGAAAATTCAGGACACAAATCTTGCAGATGGCACCTTCTGAGCCCCTCAGAAAGGGACACTCCCTACTGGAGGTGGCATTCACTTCTACCAGCCCTATGCCCTGAGAGCAGACAAGGGGTGCGAGTCACAAGGACCACTCACTTATGGCATCAAGTGAGGCAATCTTGCACTGCTGAGCTACTTATACAAAAGCAACTCTCCTTACACACAGCAATAAGCCAAGAGACCATTTGACGCTGACCAAGCATTATCACCATGGATTTGAGGCTACAGCCCACTGAGGGGCAGGGTGTATCGCCATGCACTTTGCTGTTTTCTGCTTCCTGCCTATTCAGATCTCTCCCTGCCCCGCTCTCCACAAAGGATGAACTCAAAGCCTGTTTAGCTGTTTCAGGATCTGAGGCAGTGAATATCAAGTACAGAGCTGGGCTAACCAAGCTTAGATTGCATCTCTGAAAAGCCTCAGCTATGATTTGAGACAACTTTTCTTATCCATTAAAAATCATCTGTGGAGGCTTGAATCTCCTTTCCCAACAGACCAACTGATCCAAGACTGCACGGCTGAATTACTGGCTTGAATCAGCTTTGACAGCAAGCTAATTAGGGGTGTGAAAGTCAGCATTTACCACAGTCGCTTTTTCATCAGTGGTGACATTGCTTTTGCCAACACTCAGCATGAGCTATTTGCCTTTAACAAGCTTTACGAGGTGATCCCTGCCCCACCGACCCCTGACTTCAACTCCAGGGTTTAGTCTCAGCTTCAGCACCGCAGTCCCTACAGACTGGGCAGCAGGTTGTGCTGAGCCTTCTTTAACACCAAAGCTTTGTCACGCTGTGTAAGTACATGCAGGAGCAGTGCTGGGGCCTCCAGCTCAGCTGTAGCTCTGGCATCCAGCACTGCAAAAGCCAACTGTGCCCAGTGCCCAACACCTTCTGCAAAATTTAATGGTTGGGATCTCAGCAGAAAGCAATTCTGGCAGGTAGAGCTCTGCTATGGGCACTGGGTTGCCAGAAGGGGTCAAGTTAACACATGCTTACTACCAGGGTATCTTCCAGAATCACAGTTACATAAATTAAATAATCTGGTGACATCAGAGAAACCTCAGACAAACTTAAGTTGGCTCTGGCATTTCAAGACAGAGTCTATTACTGCTATTATATTACTGGTATGGTAAGTTCAGGTTTATTGCTCACTGGAAACAGCTAGGAAACAGCTGGAAACAGCACAGGAAGGTTTGACAGAAAAAAACCCACCAAAAACAGAGCACAGATTGAAGTTAAATGGTTTCAGTTTCTGGAACTGTGCACTTTCATAATGGGATGATAGAAATAATCATTAGAATTCACGCAGTGCCATTCTAAGCTACCTCATCTCATCCTTTGCCTTTGCATGTGAGAAAATGAGCACCTTTAATATAAGCCTCTTACTTGAATGCTTTTCTCAATGTCTTTCTCACCTATTATGTCAAGACAGGGAAGAGCTCTTCCTTACAGGCAACTGAGGAACATGGTGAGACATAGCCATATGAAATCCACRTCACGTAGGGATACAAGCATTGGAAAACTAAATTTGTGTGACCTCCTGTACTTCACAGCAACAGTTTAAACAGACTGGCTGTGACTTGCTTCCCTGTATATGCCTCTTCAACATAGCAATGTAATGAAGACCCAGAACTTTGGCTGGCCCTCTCCCTAAAAAGAAGCAACTCCAAGGTTTTTCAGCCAACTTTCTCTCTCACCTTGTGCTCCTTCAAATGCTTCCTGATTTTGTACTGAAGAGGCTGAGAAATGCAAGTAGAAAAATGATTAAGATTTAACAGAAAGGAAGCAAGCTGGAAAATCTTGTTCAGTGCTTTCCTGTCTAGTACATGCAATGCTTGACAAGGTCAGGTTCTCACTGTACCACTCAGGATAGCCAATTTTGCAGCTTTAGAACATTTATAGCCAGAAATAGAAAAGTAATAGAAGGAATAACAAAATCAGAAGACAGAGCTGTCTGGTCACCTGTGGTGGTATCTAGGCAAAAGAGGCTGTTAATTCTTTTCACTCCTGTTTGTTGGACCCTTCCTCTCACCTCTGGGACTGTGCTCAAATCCCAATACCTCACCCCAATTGCCATATACTACCAGCAACCTGGGCTGTAGCCATTTCTGTTCCTGACAAAAGCAAAACACTACTGGAAGCTCTTTTCCTCTCATAAGGATCCCTTAAATGCAAAGAACCAGCAGCATAAAACACATGACTTGCTTCGCAATCCTGATGGAAGCAAAACAGGCTGATACATGAAGAAGAATGTAGCCCCTTTTCCCCACTCCGCAGGCAGCATGATGCCGTGCACAGACCAGGCTGAGGTCTGGTTTTGGGCATCCGCAGCTCTGTCCCCTCATGCCACCTGTGTTTTATATCAATCACCTTGACACAAAGTAGGTTAGTTCACAGACACTCTGCAACATTAAACTTCATTTTACCTCCGCTATGAGGACAGATTGTTCAGCATAATTTTAGTCTTTTCTTCTAAGGTACTATTAATAATGATGTTAGAGTACATTTCAGTGACAGTCATCAGCATTAAGTCTACATTGAAATGCCATCTCATTTAAATATGCAGATTAATCTTACATGCATTTTTTTGTTCAGAGCACATAGTAAGGGAAAACAGATCATTTTGTGAGCGTAATGCTACTGTTTGTTTTAATCAAACATCCTGCTGCAAAAAGCTATCAATAGATGTGACTCATTACCTTTCCTACCTTGGCCAAATATCATGCCCAACAATTCAGCCACCTATGCAAGCTAGATCATCTCTAACCTAGATGCAGGACAACTGCCCATCTCTGAAGCAGGCAATAGTCACTGGAGAACATGGGGATAGCCCAGCAAGCACACAGCCTGTGGCATGCCCTCCCCAGCAGTCCTGTAGAGAGGTCCTTATGCTGAGCAACCGATTTACACAGATTTCTCCAGGACAACTTCCCCAGCCTGGGGGAAGTAGCTTGGCAACCCAAAGATAGGCTTTTCACAGATTTATACATTCATCTAGCTCTTCTTTCCTCAGTTCTCTGAGGAAGCTGAAAGTTACCCACAGCAATTAATAGTTAGACTAAAAACTGGAAGAATTTTTGCCCATTAGGCCACATCATATGTTCAGTCTTTTACCACAGTCACTATGGCTGACTGAAAAGCCAAGCTGCCRGAACAGAAGTGCCAGCCTCCTCAAAGAGCCCCTCAGAGGAGGCACTTGGAGGCAGCGTAGGTGCCATTTTCAGCAGTGCTTCTCCTGAGTCAGTCTGAGAAATGGGAGCAGCTTAGGACAAGTGGTGCAATAAACAGAATTTGATACTGCAGACACTATACTGCTTAATCCTCAGTCTACATGTCTGTCCTGTTAGGCTTTTTAGGTCATAGATATTTGCTTCCCTTGGTATTATTCCTGAACTTTACCTGAAAAGCAACACAGTTGTAAGAATTGCATTTTACCCTACCGTACTTCAGTACGTTGCACCACCAACTGTATTTGAGTATAACCTGCATAGATTTCTGGAAAGAAAAACATAAGTCTTGTTTTACAGTAACATTTGTCCAGAATTGAAGAGGCATGCTTAAAATAACTGGTTTTGAAAAGGCCAGCACAAGTAGTACTTCCAGTGCAGCTAAAACAAATAACATTTGCTTAGCAAAACATGAGTCCAGGATCTTGGCAGAAAGACCTTCTTTTCCTCAAACAATTATCCAGGTTTTTTTAAAAATAAAATTAAGAGGTGACCTTCCAACCAGTGAGCACCACTGAACACAGCTGATCAGACTACCCCAAAACAGGAGTTTTTCTTGAGAGAGTCATTTATCTTACCATATTTTCATGGTATTTTAGAAGTTCAGAAAACTGCTGAAGAGAGTATTTCTTAGCTCTCAGTAGCTGTTTGCTAATGCCAGGAGGTGGATTTTCTTCTTGCTGTTGACTCTCATATAAGCATTGAGGCATCATGAGTTTTTCCAGGCTGAAGTATCCAGTTGCCTTCTTGTTTGCTTAGGCAGGTGTTTTACGTAATAGCCCCAACAAGGCTGACGCCTTTGGAAAGCAGCTGCAGCATAGGCAGCATTGTAGGAGTTCACTACTTACAGCTTAGTTGACCTCTAAGAGCACAAGAAAACAAGTCCTACGCCCTCTAATATTCAAGCAAATTGTTCAAATTGTATTATGGCTTTGCATTGCTAATAAGAACAACACCCTGATAAGCAATACCCCAAATCTCAAAAGGGATCAAATACCCCAAAATGTAAAAAGGGGGGGGGGGTGGTGGGGTGGTGCACCAAAACTGTTTTCCATTTCATGTTAACAGTCATATTTAGTCCTGAGTCTGACTAGCGTAGCTGAATAGGTACTTAATTCAAAGTTTTTATATTAAAGAAAAAAATTATCAAGAAAAACCTGAAATTAGATTATTTACCAGAGAAACACAGGCAAAGTCCAGCTGTCCTTCCCAGGCTTAAACTCTGCCTTTGAATCAGGTCTGCAAGTCTTCTGCTGCTTGCAGCTGAAGGAGCAAGTCACCCTCTAGCATGCAGGCCTATCATCAAACTTCTCTAAGCAGGCTTTCTCAGAAACAAGTCATTATTTACAGAGCCTTAAAAACAGCTCAGTTTTCTTCCAACCAACCAAAGATGCAGCCTTCATGTCTTTAAACACCTGACTAGAGGAGCCCAGCTAGAAACTTACTTTCCTATGACAGGAAGGGAGGACTTTCTCCAAGGACTTAACTCCTTCCCTGCCTGATGAGGGATGAGACTTCACAAGCACTTCTCTTTTATGCCAGTAGCTATACTATGCCCATTAGCCTGCAGAAGAGAAGGCTCAGGGAAGATCTCATTGATGTGTATGAATATCTGATGGAAGGGAGTGAAGAGGATGGAGCCAGGCTCTTCTCAGGGGTATCCAGTGATGGGACAAGAGGCAATGAGCACAAACTGAAATASAGGAAATTCCACTTATGCAGAAAGAAAAACTTTTTTTACGGTTAGGGTGGTAAAACACTGGAGTAAGGTTCCCAAGCGGACTGTGGAGTCTCTGTCCTTGGAGACACTTTAAACCCAACTGGACATGGTCCTGGGCAACCTGCTGGAGTTGACGCTGCTTTCAGCAGGAGTCAGGCGATACAGTCTCCCACCTCAACCGTTCCGTTATTCTGTGTCCCTGCAGTACAGCACTGGCACAGCCCCTATCACAGGGCAGATAGATACCCACTGTGGTGTGACTGTATGTGATCCTCTGACACATGTAGCTGTTCTCTTCTGTATTATCTCAGACTCTTTCTCCATGTGAAGAGACCTTAAGTCCCAAGAACTAAAAATGTGATGGTGGATGAGTGATGAGCCTGAAGAGGGAGCCTCTGCCTTCCTTCGGGAGACCCCATGCAATAACCAATTAAATAAGCTTAATTTTTTGCAGCATTATTGATTCTTCCTTGAAGTCACATTTTTTAATTTCACTTCTCCCCACTTCCTTTATGTTTTCCCTTATAGTCAGTTTGCCCAGATTCAAGGATACAAGTGTCACTGCATCACCTCCAGCTGCACAGTGTGTCAGTACATTTAATTCTTTCCTTCAGCACAAAGGGATTATTATTCCATTTGATTTTAATCAGCTTCTGGGAATATACCCAGCCATTCTCCTGTGCAAGTTATCCTTTGTATGAGGATTCTGTTTGTAGAAGCATCTCACATGAGCTGGATCAAGGATTAGCAGTGGGCATTTCTGAGCACTCGTGGTCACAGTTAACATCCTTTGGGCTTTTTCTGCTATCAGAAGGAAAAAAATCCTTCCTGGGTTACTTAAGTCTGAAACAGAATCAAATAATTCAGTGGCCAAGCAAGACCAGAACCTCCCATGAATAGTCCCATGATTTGCAGGCATTTATACTCTTGCCAGAATAGGGCAGGGGGAGGATCTGCTAGAAATCTTCTTGAAAGAGCTTTTAAGCTGTAGATTTGGCACAAGCAAGGCCCTGTTTCTACATCTCACAGGGAACACAAGAAAACTTTCCTTTTCTGTGCCCCACGCCTGTGTGGATTGCTCCTCCATTAAGGCTTATCTACCTTCACATAATGAAGCCTGCAACTTAATCAAGTGAGGCAGCAACAGGCCTGGACTTTCAAAACAAGAGTTTCTGCCTCCTCCCACTTGCACAGCTGCAGTTTCTACGAGTGTATCTGTTTTACCTAGCCCCCAGTCCACCTCACCAGAAAGAAAAAAAAAAAGGGAAGGAAGGAAAGGTGGCCTGAAACATGCAGGAGCTCTGCACCTTTGTGTTTCTTGTACACGTGTTAAAGCACGTGCCTCAGCCACTCACCATTTGCTGGTACAGGACAAAGATTATCCTAATTTTATCACAATGACTTGAACAAGGTATGCAGCAAGTCATTAGCTGAAGCAGGAATTCAACCCAGAGATCCCAAACTATCCTTTGCCCTTGCCGTATTGATCTCTTAGCCTATCTGCTTCAGTTTCAGAAAGGATGCAATAGCTGAATTGCTGAGGGTTATAGCTCCAGGGTACATTCCTGACCACAATTACCTGGCAAGTTCATCCTGACAGCTGTGAAATCAACCATGGAAAGGAAAGGTAAATCAAGATGCTAACTGTGCTACAGCAACCACCAGCTCCATAGCGACTCCAGGCAGGAGCCACCTCACTGTTCAGCATTGATAGTATAGGTCTGTGGAGAGAAAGAGAGCCCGGCCTGCAGTGGCTTTTAGCTGCTGCTCAGAAGCTGACCTTCTTGTTCTCAACACAAGCTTACACCTGCTTTGGGAGTCCAAATCCTCCACCCCTGTTGTAGGAGAAGGGCTGATTCCTAAACAAACTATATCTCTCTCTCCCCCTCCCTGAACACAGGACGCATTAAAACATTCATTTTTGTAAATATGAGTGCTGTCAAAATGGTCTATTTAACTGACGTAGTACCTGGGAGCTGCAACAGAGTTCAGTGCCTACTGCGTGCACATGCTGTGTACCTGCTTAGGGACCAGAGTGAGTGAAAAACAACCCTTCCACATCCTGAAAGCCATAAACAAGAACAGCTTTGACTTCGTAACTGCCTAATCCTTTATCCTAAAGGCAAACTAGCCCTTCTGCCCTCCCATCCTACTCTACAGGCAGAAGGTCTGCTCCACGGCCACCTTTTAATTTAACAGCAAATACCTCACAGATTTTGAAGTGCTAAGCAGCAAAATAAGGCACAACAGCATGAGAGTAATACCAAGCAACACAGTGCTTTAAAGTATTCTTTTAAAAAAAAAAAAAAAATTCAACCGAAAACTTTATTTAGTAGAAAATTTACAGAAGACAAAATTAGTCTGTTTGAATGTTTGAAGTATTACACTGACAACATACTCATTAAAGACAATTCCCGTTCTCCTAAGGTGTAATCCCGCTTCATACTGCACCCTTTATTCATTGCTTTCATCCGTACAGAGAGGCTGTAAAGCTCTTCTTCTGCAATGCCATCAAAAAAGAAGTCCTCATTGAAGATGGGATTTCTGCTTCTCTTTATAACAGTGCTTCTCTGCTTCTGCATTTTCCCTGGCACCAGGGAGAAGGTGATACAGCAGTTTATGGTTTTGGGCTCTACAGAGTCATCATATAAACCCTCTGCACTGATCAGACGGATCCGCAGCCTTTCATTTTCTGAGCAGTATTCAGCTGATAGCCTCAACATGCCTCCCTTGTCCATCACCACAGTGCTCTCTCCCACTAGTCTCTCCCGGCTGCGGGTCAGGTCCAGGGGAAAGATGGGAGAACAGGACACACTAAAGCTCCGTGTGGCAAGCAGCCCCTCTGAGGCCCGCCTGATGGCACTGGGGCTGTTATCAGTGGAGCTGCTCTCCTCTGTAGAGAGAGAATCGTTCCTGGCCATGCCGTATTTGTTCTTGGCTTTCAGCGCTTGGCAGAGCAATCCCTCCTGACTTCGTGTTTTGATCAGGGAGCAGGATCTGGGAGGTGACCTGCTGAGAAGCGGAGAACTGAAAGGAGAGGAATCACTGGAGGAGGCAGTATCGCTGTCACAGGCGCCTTGCCTGTGCAGAGAGAGATGCTTGGGAGGCAGCCTCACAGAAGCAGAGCTGATAGCAATGGGATTAGACATACTCCCTTTGCCACTGAATGTGTTAGCTCTGGATCGAGACAGCATCAGGCTGGGCAGAGCACCACATGGGTCACCATGGAAGATGGACTCCTTTCTTCTGGTGTGGGGACTCTCCAGCAAAGTGCAGAAGCCATAGGAAGTAGGGGCTCTGGGAAAGTGAGGCAGGGAGAGCGCTGCTTGGGACTGTGGGTCCGAGTTGGTGCTTTCTTCCTCCAGGGCTGGGATCTCTTCAGCACTTTCCACCTGAATGAGATGTGGCAAAGAAGAGCTGGGGCTGTAGTGAGAAGAATTAAGATCTGCATCCTCTGAACTGTGGTCCTGGTGGGAGCCAGTGCCCTTAACAGGGCCAGAGCTGGTCAGCCTGGGGGGAATGCAGAATTCAGGGATTCTGTCAGGGGTGAGCACATTAGGAAAAGCAGCAGCCCCGAGTCGGGTGTTTTCAGGCAGATTTTGGCCAGGTGGCAGTCCCAGGAAGGAGGAGGTAGGGAGGTTTCCATTTTCATGTGATGCTCTGATCTTTTCCAAGAACCACATCACTATAGCTGGGCAGGAGGTCCTCAAAGGGGAAAAGCTTGAAGTACAAATCCACCTGCAGGCACACAGACACAGAAGTACATGAACATCCTTCCTGGACATGCTACAGCCAAGGAAGGCACGGAAGATGCTATTCAAGGCAGGACTAGCACAGTTAATCCACAGGTTCAAAACAGCCTATGCCCAGCACACTATCTTTAGCAAAGTCAAATGGATTTCGCCACAACAACAGAACTAAACCACTACAGAGATAAAACAGTATCGACTCACTACCAGGGGAAAACGTCCCTCTCTGATAAACCTCACCGTATTTCTCCCTTAGCAGAGGACATACCTTGTCAAGCCCAAGCCACTTGTGCTTTCCAGCAGCCCTCGCTCGCTGCTAACGAGCCTCAGTCACCCTCAGCGGCTGCAGACAAGACCCCCACAACCCGCCCCGAGCCGGCTCTTTTCTAGCGGCGCCGGGCGCCGCCCACCCGCGCCGCCGGCGAAGGGAGGGGGCTGCCGGGCCGGCGGCCGCGCCTCCCGCCCCCTGCTACCGCAGCGCTCCCGCCGCCGGCTGTCGGCGGAGGGAGGAGGAGAAAGGGACACCGCGCTGAGCTCTGGGGACGTGTCCAGAGCAATGGGGAGAGACCTTGCAAAATGAGCCTTTCACGGGAAAGCGCTTTTTGATTAACGCCCTACGACCCCGCGGAGCAGCAGCTGCGCCCGGCGCTTGGCACCCGCCTGCGAGCGCGGCGGGACGGGGCTGCCCTCGCCCGGCCCCGCGCTCGCAGGGGTGGCCAAAGCCACCCGTACAGCAAGCAGCCCTTCGTCCTTCCCCTGCTTCCAGTTTCTTTTTGATTGATACCTACTTACAGAGGCGTCCCGAGGTTTTCGAGATTAACTGACAAACCCAGGACAAAAGCAGAATTGTCTCGGTACTTTTTTTCTTCTGGAGATCCTGGCAGGTTTCCAGCATTAAAGCAGTAGGAAGTGAGGATTGGGGTTTTTCAAGCTCATTTGAAAAGAACTTTGCTGCTTTTCTGCATCTGAATGTGTACCTGCCCTCTCCTCATTATCCACAAAGAACATGAGACACCCGAGCCCTGACCCAGTGTCCTATCACTGATACTGAGCAACAACAGAAACAGGAACGCAGATGCAGTGAGGAGAAAGATAAGGCAGAAAATGCTTTGGCAAGTCACCTTGAAATGGAGTATGTCAAAAGCACAGGCATGCGTGACGCTTAACAGACACTGCACAGAGCCAGGTGGGATCCATGAACTTTCTCACCACAGTTCTGCAATGCAGCAGAACTTGAATGGACCTCTGCAAACTCTGTAATTGTTCTGCAAGCTGCAAATAGGAATCTTAACTGCAAAGCCAGGAAGGCCTGCCAAACAGGTTGGCTAAATACTCAGTTGAAGCTGTATGCCTGTAACACAGCCGTAGTAGACAAATAATCTTCTTTGCTTTTCCTGCTGAAGAGCTAAAGTTCATGTTTACTGAGTGCTTGAAATAGACAAGATGTGCTCAGAGCAAACAAATCAAGTGGGTTACAGGGGCAGGGAACATTTCGAACCTGCTGAAAGATTTAGCTGGGAACACACATGTTCGGGGTCTGAGCCTTGCCTCTCTCCTGCTTGTTTTACACCAGTTAAGCATCACTTTCATAATAATTCTGTAGTGATTCAAATCAGAGAAAATTCTTTCTGCCGTGCTTTGTAAAAAGCTTCCGGACACCCCAAATGTCCCAATAACATTTCAGTTGTCAGTGCTTTTGCAGTTGACTTAAACGGACTTACTTGCTGTGGGCGTGGTTCAAATAATGTCCAATCTAATTTAGAGGCTTCGTGCTTTCCCCAGCTAATGAGACTTTTCAGCAGCCTAGTAAGAGAAGCTATTGGAGATACTGGGATGCTCTCCTTTGGGAAGGAGAATGTGCACCACATAGCTGTTATCCATTCAGACCAGGCAAAACAGTACTATACATCATGCATTACATACCATGTAGCTTCCAAAGAGTAAGCGAGCTTCATTCCAATATATACACCTCTGCTTTTAATACCAAAGAAAGATCTGACTCTAAAAATGGAGAAAAATGAAGGAAATTTAGCTTTTTAGTGGGAACCTTATTAACTCCAGTAACAGTTCACAGAAGTAGTTCAGATATGGCAATCATGGCAATTAGCCTCAGGTATACGAAGTCCACAGCTAGCATCAGGCAGTGGTGAAATGAAGTAGCTACGCTGTTTTAGGTACTTAATTTCCATTTAGGAAATGGAAATGCACTACCATTTAGTCTCTTTAGGCTTCCTCTACAGTTAGTGCAAAGAGCTAGGGATTTTCCAGAGGGTGATGCAGGGTCTCCTGATCTCAGTTGCCTCTCTCCCTCCGATGACTGCAAAGAGAGAGCAGGTGCCTAACATTGGGTGGTATGTATCCTCCCCCTCCCCTTCTCCTTCCCCTTCCCCTTCCTAATAAAGCCCGCACTTTATAGCCATTTAAGAGATTGCTGATGTGCTGGGAGTTCGGCAACACTTAAGTACTTGTACATCCCCCGTGGAAATTGGCACTCAAATGTATGATTAGCTTTTAGCTTCCTGTAGTCAAAAAGCTTTCTCTTTCCTTGATTAGCTTCAGAGCATAATTTAAAAACGCTGCCAGCAAGACTTCCTGTTGCTATATAAAAAATGTGTCTGGAATAAACCACTTTAAACCGGAAGGGATATAATTCGTGGGAAGGCTTTATTACAACTCCTGTACCAAATAACAGGTGAAACCCTGGGATCTGGCCAGGGGCTGGAAAAGCAGTGACGAAGGGAAATCTCCTACCCGAGCAACACGGGACGAAGTCTGGATTTTTCCTTCCCGTGTTGCACTGCTTTTATGCCTCCACCGCCGTTTTGACTTCACTCGGCATAATGACCCGGCTCAGGAAATGCCCGACCGTCCCCCCTCCGCCTCCCGCCTGGCTGGCCGCGGGGGCCGGGCGGGGGCCGGAGCGGGCCCCGCCGCGGGCCCCGGGCACCACCTGCCGGCCGCGCGGCCGGGGCGGACGCGCCTCTGCGGGGAGGCCAGCACCGCGGTACGGGAGGGAGTTGTTTGGGTTAACAAATCGGTATCAGCCAAAACAAGTTTGAAACCTAGCCTGCCAGATCCCCAGAAAGCTTTCCGTTCGTGTTTAACAGAGCTGACTTAAGGCTTTAAGTCAGTGTTTAGTTTACAAATTATTTCATTCTCCTGCAAACAATAGCAATGTCCTGGTTATTGATAAAAAGAAAGTGGTAGTTCTACAAGCTCCTGAGCATGGGCATGTTGCGCATACACACACACACACAAACTGTCATAGTGTATTTCTGTAAAGTGAGGAGAACATCATTATCCTGTACAACTGCAAGGCCTGTCCAGTGCAGCAATTATGGTAAAAGACATCTCTACCTGGAATAGTTACACAAATTCAGAACTGTCTTCTAGGTCTTCATCAATGACATTGACTGGTTGAAGGGCCTGGAAGTGCAAGGGGAAACCTTTCACTCGGGTCAGTGGTTTACAGTGGGTAGAGGCAGGAGGTCTTTTAGGAGCTCACAGCCTTTGGATGATGTGCACCAGGGGAGGTGAAGCCCTCCTTGTCCAGCCAAGATGAGTGGGAAGATAAGAAGGGCCCTGCTGTGAAAGGGGGAGGCGTGGAAGACAGGCATGGATGTGACAGCACATAACAGCTTGCCATTCTTAAAGAAACAGAAATGGTTGAGTGCATTATATTACCTAAAATACGCAAAATTTCCACAGGCTTCTCTGAGAATAAATAACACTGTTCAGTTTTATTTTCCTAAAGAAAGCAGCAGCAATTCAGCTGTAGTTTCTTGAAAAAACCCTCAACCAACTGAGAGGCACTTAGGTTTTGGGTTTTTTTTTTAATTAGAGATTGAGACCATGAGCAAATTTATAGCACATTGATTCATTCCTGTCATTTTTACAAAAGTCGAAGATATCTATTAGCAGTCTGCTCACCACTTCTGGCCTAAATCAAGTCATTCTGCATCGCTTATATAGTAATACAAAATAGTCACAGAGGTTCAGCAAATCTAATCTGAAAACTCCATCTTTCTTCTCTTATTTTGTATAGTAGCTTATATTTTACCTCATCAGCAAAGGCAAATTTCTGCATAGCTTTACAAGAAGTGTCCGTGCTCCTTTAAATGAACAAATGAAAGAATAGATGCCTGAGTGCTGCTTGGCAGCAAGAGCACAGGAGTGGCAGGGCCCTTCAGGCACTTTGGGACTTCATGCAAAATATCTCAAGTACCTTGTGTCACAGTATGAACTGTAAAAATCTAAAGGTATAAACTAAAGAATTTGTTCTTTCCAGCATATTACGTGGTCCTGTGAGGAGAAGCTGACATTTGCCATGCAAAATCCAAGAAGGTTATGCTGTCCCTAATTCCACTGCCACTGAAGTCAGCAAAAAAATCTCTCAGTCTGAAGTATCGGACTATATGGGAATCTAACTGCATTTGGCTTTAAATGCCTTTCCATATTTACGATGGACATACACCCAATTCCAGGCAGTATCTACTTCATGTCTATTTCAAATCTGAAAACATATTTTCATTATTTTGTCTACATGATGATAAATTTCTTTTCCCTGCATGCTTTTAAAATTTCTTTTCCCTGCATGCTTTCCAGGTTTTAAGACCCCATAATGCAAAACTCAGCTTCCAGCATGAAACGTACTTCAGATAAAGCACAGTGTCCAGGGCCAGTAAGATTCAGATGCTATTTATGGAAAAGCCGGTCTAGCATTTTAATTGATTAAAGAAATATTTTCGCCTGCAACAATTTGGTGCCCAGGAGTAGATGAGCTGCTCCAGGACGTTTTCTCTGTCGCACATTTTAACATGAAGGTAGAGTCTAACTTTCATTAATAGCAATACCCATGCTCAGCTGTGTGAAGGAACCCTCTAAGCAGGCATGAATATGTATAAAGCTGGGAGAAAAGAGATAATAGCTCTCATGAAAAGGAGAATTAAGTCTTTCTTGCATTTTCTGTGTTCAAGCAACCTACCAGTAACGACTAACATCCTTTCTAAATCTGCTCATCTCCTTTAAAGCTTAAATGTCATCATATGGGAAACATTTTATTCCATTCTCTCAAACACAAGTAAGAGTTTGTCTATAAACATTCACCAGTAAATAATATAAATTTCTGATTAGCCTCATTCCGTATTTCCTACCTAGTCAGCTTGTTTGATTACATTGCTGCTAGCGTATGAGAGATTGTTTAGTACTGATTTTACCTTGAATGATAAAAAATACTCAACGCCTCCCCCAAAATACACCTACTTCACTTATCAACAGTTAGTAATTCTAAACACCCATCAGAAATATTTTGCCTAGATTTTATTCTACTTGGGAAGCATAAAAACCAATATACTGTTTTATTGTGGAAGTTTAGTTTCTATAACCATCACTAACAGGAGAGCGCATTCCCAGCATAGAGCAAGTTCTACTATAAAAAAGGAGCTAGTCACAAAGAAAAGCAAGTCACTGGCTTGATTGACTGAATACCTGAAGGTAACTTTGCTGGATGATAAAATTAATTCTTGCTTATCATTGCCCTTCCCCTTGGAAAAGATTTGAAAGTTTTGACTTAAATGAACATTGCTGATTTAAGTGGCTACAGTCAACAATGGCTGGGGAACAGGGTGACTTTTGAGGGTGAATAGGTTTTTTGGTATTCCCTATGTATCCACAAAGTCAGTACAAATTCAGACCAACAGGATAAGCAGATTCTGGTTACGCATACTCTTTTCTGTGGGTCAGTTGTATACCTCTTACAACAGTCAGATGAGTTATGACACCTGAATCCAGGTAAAACACAACGAAATAGAAGGTATTGGGGTTATAGAGAACACACACATCATAGAAAGCATTATATAGCAGCTTCATAGATTTTACTCAGGAACAAATCAAAATTTAATGCCAAATATTCAATGAACTGGAACAATATGCTTATGCAATATAGCAGGTTATCAGGCTTGTCTTTGTCCAGTGAAAGTAAAAAATGAGGTATCATGGGAAAATCTTTAAGAAATATTCCTGGTGAGTGCTGGAAACATTGAATAATCTCGTAAAATGCCAATAAGAAACTGAAACTCAGCTTGAGGTGTACCAGTATTGCTGAGAAAAAGCCTCAACATATTTTTCTAGAATATAATGCTGCAACTATCTTATCTTAGAATCTGCAGAATTACCTAGATTCAAATGGGTAGTTGTTGTTCAAGTCTCTTATTTGTAATGTTACAATTTTCTGTTGTTTTAATGACAGCATTTCTAATTGAATTGATAAGATTTTTTTTCTGTTCACTGTTTAGCTGTAGTTACAATGCTGTGGCCAGCATGGTACTGATAAGTAGTACGACAGACTAGAGAGCTGTTACACACAAAGATCACTTCAGACACTAATGGAAAAACAGATGCATCTTTCACGACAGTGGCATATAAGACTGCCAATAACTTCGTCAAGCAGACTTGTAACACTGTAGGAAAGAATGGAACCAGAAAAATATTTTAAAGGCTATCAGGATCATGAAATATATCACACAACAGGTAATTCATTATCTACATTTCCCATGCTTGGAGTGAAACGAGCTCCACTGCTCAGTTCAGCCAATTACCTGGAAAAGCAAGCTTTTGCACACAGATAACCAGGATAAAATTCAACAGCAGAGCAGAGTGGATTTCCTAGCACCATCAGAGGGTTTAACAGACACCTGATTAGCCTGGGCAGTTTAGGTAGGCTGATGAAAGGATCCTAAAGAAGGCTGGAACTGGCTTGAGAAAGGAAGAAAATAGAAGAGAGGGAGATTATCCCCTGCCCTCTTGCCACCAGGCAGAAGGAGGGGACCTAAGAGACGGCAGGGAATGGAAACAGGTCCCTGCTCGGGGTGCCAGGCGAACCCCTGCCCGGCCTCCCTCA